>NW_010579891.1:70859-100715 GCF_000705375.1 Tinamus guttatus | reverse complement strand
GGCTGCTCAACACGCCCCGCAGGTGCGGGGCTGGTAACCGGGAGAACCGGGGGGCGCGGGGGGAACCCCGGTGTCTGCCGCCGTCGTGGCCGTGACGCGGCCCGCGCCGCCTGTCTCCCCGCGCCGCAGGAAGAAGCTCAAGAGCACGTCCAAGTACATCTACCAGACCCTGTTCCTCAACGGCGAGAACAGCGACGTGCGCATCTGCGCCCTGGGCGAGGAGTGGAATCTGCACAAGATCTACCTGTGCCAGGTACGAGCCTCCTTTTCCGTTCATTTTCTTATTTTCCTCACTCGCAGCTAGCACTAAATTTAATAGTTAAATAAGGAACTAGTGTGTAGGTGTCAAGCGTGAGATCGTATTTTTCTCTTATCCTCCTCCTTTTATTTTTCTGCTGCGCAGTGGGCACTTTATGCGTCAGTTCCTCTGGTTCTGCTTCCCTGCCCAGCTTTAGAGCCGGCTTCCTTTAACTTCAGCTTATCTTTTGTAAAAGTGATCCTGGAAGCCACCTTCAGATGGCCCGGGGACACCTCGGGGAGCCTCCTGTGACATGAACATTATTGCAGAGCAAAGAGAGAGCTTTGGGAATGGCCTTGGGAAGCTCGTGCCAGCCTCGCTCAGAGTTGCTCTCCACAGGGACTCAGGAACCTGAGTTTGTTGTTGGTTTGTTCTTCACTGATACAAATAGCTGTGGTCTTCTCTGTGCCCTGGTTCTGTGCTGACCTTCACAGCGTTACTTTATTTATTTTTGGCCTGAATAGATACCGTTATCTTAACAGTCTGTTATCAGGCGTAATGCCCTGAGCCAGCCACGGTACTTTATCTCTGAGCTATCATAGATTGCTTATTGCTGCCTCCTTATATTTGCTTTGTAAATATAACCCAAAAATGTTTCAGAAACCATAGACATTATGGAAGTGTCCCTAGAACAAAGTATGGGATTAGGAGACTTGGATCCTTAAGTTTTCTCCAAGCACATCCAGGAACTGATGTTGTATGATCAGTAGTTACGGAGGCGTCTGGTAAAGTCAAACCATGTCCATGTGTCAAATAGTTCGTATTTGTCTGGCTTGTCCAGCAAGATATCATTTAGATCCATCCAAAAAAACTTTCACGACCATCAGAAATGGATGTAAATGGAGCAAGTAACTTCAGATGCTAGACCTGGAATGATGTGCACTTCTTAGTTTTAGTCAAATGCAAAGTGTAGTTTTATGAGCCCCAAGATATAAATGCCAATGCAAAATGCTCAAGCAACTGGTTGAATGTGGTATCTAACATCACAAATGACAGCAGAAGTTAATATTTGCCTTTTTTAATTGTTATTTTTATAAAGTTGCTGTTGTCTTTAGTGTAGGTTAAAAATTCTTGTACTAGCCATGGTGGGGGAACACTCACTACTTTATTCTAGGACGAAAAAGCCTGTTATTTGACTGACCTTAAAGCATTTTAAAGAATTTAAAGGCAGAATAGTCATTCATATAGTAACGATTTCTAGCCAGACATCAGTGCATCTGGCTCAAAGTGGGTGGGTTTTATGAGGAGAGAGAGCTGGCAGATGCAGTTATAATTATCCCTTCATCCTTAACTCTGTATCCAGCAATGGGAGGATGCGACTGAGTTGGACGGTTGGACTTGTATTATCCAACTTAAATAAAGCAGGAAAAAAACCTGGTTATTCCCTAGATTGCTGATGACGACAACATTTTTAATTTTCATGGTGATTTTATTGTTGCTACATAACCAGTTTATGAAGCCAGTGGGTCGATGATTGAATCTAATATTAAAGTGCTTCTGTGGGTGCTTTTTAACATGGTTTGAAATTTTTAATTTTGTTATGCAGCGGCCTCCTTGTATAATTATGTTCACGTGCGATGAAATTTCTTAGTTAAGATGCTTATTGTTAGAAGTCAGATTTTTGTTTCACTGATATTATGTAGTTATAACTAAAATATTGCCAGACATTAAGAAAAAAGCCTCTATCCCCAGATTACTTTAGTAATTCTCTGAAATCTCCAAAGTTCCTGTGATTATTTTGCTAAATGAAGGAAAGTGCTACTGTACATGTGTGTGGCAGCTGGGAGAAATGGAGGATTAAGGATGTTTATTAAAATATTAAACTCATCATCAAATAGAGGAGCTCATCTACGAGTATATGGGTGATGACAAAACTAGTAGCCTCGTGAGGTAAAATTAATAAGGTCCTGGTGTTGAGGGTAGCGTGATATATTTGGTCACAGCGAAGGGAAGTGTTGAAGGAATAGATTTCTTTAAATAATCAAATAAATCAAAATTGGATTTTGTACTTGCTGTTGCCCTGAGTTGAAATGCTGAGTTAAGAGGTTAGGGAGTGTGGTACTGTACAAATAGACTTTATTTTTTTGATCTCTCAGGTAAACTTCAGTGAGTGATAGCATCTCAGAAAGCGCGCATCCTCTGCTGAGATGGAAACTCATGGTCCTAATAGAGCAGTGTATTTCACTCCCTTTGGATGGAAACCTATCAAATTCTAGTTTTATATGCCTTTCACTTTATTATCAAAGGTATATTTACATAAATGGTGTATGTGTATGTGTCCTTGGTATGAGACCACAACTTTGTACATTAATTTGTATGTCTTGCATGCATTTTTATTATCCAAAATGGCATTTTCCTGTGCCTGCAGGATTTGTTGTCAGTAACATTAAGAACTTCATTCTTGGACTAATTATATCCCATAGGTGGTGTGGTTTGTAGGAAAAGAGCTTGTGCAGCTATTTTGGTAATTTAAATCTCTTTACTTAATCTGATTATACACAGGTAGTCTAAATTTTTATGTGTAGTTCTAGTTTCAGAAATAAAATATGTCAGAATATTTAAGTTTATGAAAAGTTACCACTCCCCTAATAATTTTGTTCTACAATAAAGGTAAATATTAACAATCCTGGATTCCATGTGCTTCTTTGGGTAGTCTTTGTTTGAATTAAATCACTTACAGGAGTTCTTTCCCCTCCTCTTCCCTTATACAGTCAGGCTACTTTTCCAGTATGTTCAGTGGTTCTTGGAAAGAATCCAGCATGAACATCATTGAGTTGGAGATTCCTGACCAGAATATTGATATAGAAGGTAAGTGGGAACCTTTTATTTGAACATAAACTCTGAAGGCAAAGGCGAAGCCTAATCTGGCATAACCAATTCAATATAAAATGGTTTATTAAAAGAAAACAAAAGTTCTATTTTCAAACTAGTAAATAAGAAACTGAAGAGAAGGAGTTCTGTGTAAAGTTTATTTTCTTTTCATCTGGTTTTATTGATCTCCACATTGCTTTGTGGAACAACTTTGCAGCTTTTTTGGGATGAACATTTTGTTCATTTCCATTCAGTGAAATGATCTGTATTTTACTAGTTAATGTTGTGTTCTGTGTTTATTGCGTGTGTATTCTTGGGCTGATTAACGTTAGCGTTTCCTGCCAAGATCAAACAGGTATGATTGTAGAGAATGCATGCACTGAAATGGTTTAGTTGTATTTGAGAATTCATTTGGTCATCCAAACTCAGTCCCAGCTTCTCTGCTTGACACTAGTGCTTCTGTTCAGCTCTACAGGTGGCTTTTGGCTCCCTGTACAGAGATGATGTGCTAATAAAACCCAGTCGAGTCGTTGCACTTCTAGCAGCAGCCTGCATGCTGCAGCTCGTAAGTATTAAACACAAAATATTTAGATATACATCTGTCTATTTGTATAGATGTGTACATAGTTGTATAGTTTAATTTGCATAATTCTATATTTACTGCATATTTCTATCAGTGTATATTCATTAAATATATATATATGTATGTATAAATATTACAGTGCATGCATGTTCCTACACTATGAACTATTTCAGCTAGATAAATGAATCTTCTTTCTATAGCAAAGTGTGACAAGAACCCAACATAATGCAGTGGTTTTATTTGAAAATGCTATGATTAAGATTCTGTTCTAATACCAAGTGATGTGTTGGGATTTATGTCTAGACGTGCATTAAAATATGTTGTAACAATCTGTACTTTACTGTTAAATCCTCAAGCTGTACCATTTGTTCTACCCAAAGGTATTGGCTGTTTTTCTTGAGTGTGATAGATGACAGGAATGACCTAGATAACTTTTTAAAGAATGTTCATTTAATTTTTCTAGATAGGAGTTTGCTGAACTTTGCTCTTTCCCCTGAAATACTTTATATAATACAATCTCCTGAATCAGAGTAGATTACATTTAATGTCCTTTTAAATTCATTTCTGGACGTCCTTGGAAATATGCAGGACGTTCCAAAGAGACGGTTGTGCTTTTGTGGTGGTGGCAGTGGACTGCATCATGCAGCATGAGATCATCTTGTTCTTTGCACTCCAAGTATCTCTATACTTTTGACTCCCTGCTTGCTAAATACTCTGCAAAAAAGATATTGGCAAATTTAACAGCGTGTGTAACCTCACTTATTGTTCAGACATTGGAATTTGTTTGTATGAACTGCGCTATCTTTTACACAATACTGTTTAGAAATGAAAATATTAAATGTTTGTGGTATTTTTTTCCCCCACAGGATGGCTTAATTCAGCAATGCGGTGAAACAATGAAGGAAACCATTAATGCAAAAACTGTGTGTGGTTATTACAATTCAGCGGGGACGTATGGGTTAGATTCTGTGAAGAAAAAGTAAGAATTACTCTCTCCAAACTGCTTTGTATATTGTTAGTAAAAAATCTGAATTTACAAGCAGTAAAAAATGAACAGGTTGATTACATTTTTAATTTGGTTTGATTTGTGTTTTGCCTGACTTGAACTCTGCTCATGATACTATTTAGTTTTCCTGTTTCTACTGTAATCATGTATCTTAAAATAGATGTAGATCATAGTAGATATTGCTTATGCTGTAAAGAATTGTTAACAGAGTGTATTGATAACAACAGCGTATTTGGTCTTCAGCATGACAGTGACATAAATGTTGTAGTTATTGTATAGCTCTAGGCTATAACTATTTAAGCTGAACATTCCTTTAAGTGGAAGGAATAAATACACTATTGAGAGCAGAGAGTTAAGGTTAGTATTGACTGCTTCCATCTGCTGCACATGAGTGCACTGAGCTTTTCTATGGCATTAATTGGAATCTGAGCTTAGTTTTTCATTGCAGATTAGAGAGAATATAAATGCAACTTTAGCCTAGAACTTTACGAAACTTTAAAGTAAACTTCATGCTTTTGAAATAGTGCATAAAAATATTAAAACAGTTCATGTCAGTTTAAAGCAGTATTTCATAATGATATTTGACATATGATTGACATAGAGGAGCTTGAGCAACTGCTGCAGAAATGTTGAAATATGCAGAAAACTGAGGTATTAATTCCTTGCTTTTAACCTAGGTGCCTTGAGTGGCTTTTGAATAACCTAATGACCCATCAGAGTGTTGAACTCTTCAAAGAACTCAGGTATTCAGGCTTCAGTTGGCTTTAGTGGCAGAGAGGTGAAGTACAACTTCTCCCAAAGTGTGTAGCTTACCACAAATGAGCTTCTAGGCTGTGGATGTCTGCTTGCTGCTTGTGGGTGTCTCTGTGCTGTCTCACAGAACTCTTCTGTGTTTTTCTTTCAGCATAAACCTCATGAAGCAGCTGATCAGCTCTTCTAACCTGTTTGTAATGCAAGTGGAAATGGATGTGTACACTGCTCTTAAAAAGGTACTTGAAGAGGGTCTAGCTGTTGCTTTGTAAAGTTGTACTGTTGAGTAGTATGTGGTTTGTAAAAGGATGAGAATTGTAGGCATTTTGGTATTGCTTGCAATTATTTAATAGAACATCAGAAATTTTGTAGGAGTGACTGCGTTATTAAAATAGCAGTATGAACATACTATTTGCATAGTCTTTTAATAATGTTATTGCCTTTACCTAGTGGATGTTCCTTCAGCTCGTGCCTTCTTGGAATGGGTCTCTGAAACAACTTTTAACTGAAGCTGATGCCTGGTTTGCCAAGCGCCGGAAAGGTAGGTTTACTGGCATGGCCTTGGACTGTGGAGGGTGCAGGCTGGCAATACAACGTGGATGCCTTCCCCCAAACTCTGCCCCATTTTCTCTGTAAAGACTTGCTTCAGCTTCATGTTCCTCTGGCATTGATTTAACTATTTTGTCTACCTGCTCTGAAGTGATCAGGTTATCTTCACTGAACAGCTTTTGCATGGTTAGATTAAACTGTTTTTTGTCCTCTCATGAGAAGACACGATGCATTTCAAAAAAAGGTAAGTTTAGTCTAACATTTCTGCTGAAACGGTTTGAACATAAGTAAGTTTGAGATTTAAACAAAATCTATCAGTTATTTTAAGCTGCAAAATGTAATTTTCCTGTCCATAATAACTTCCCCCAATGAACAAGGGGAAGTTCTGGAAAATATTTAGGAAAATAAATTGTGACACAAGTATGCTGTCTTGCAGATTTTGAGGGCGACATTGCCTTTCTGGAATCAGAACAAGGGAGTGCGTTCCTGCCGGTGTTCAAACACTTGAGATTGCAGTACATCATCAGTGACTTGGCATCGGCCAGAATTGTTGAGCGAGATTATCTAATACCCTCAGGTGAGCAAATATGCAAACACTCAAATTTTATGTGTTTTCCTAGTCTGATTTATCCTAGAGTAACTGGGAGGAAAACACCCAGGTATGTATAGCGGCTGTACAGCTACCTGATCACTCACATACTCATCTCTAAAGTCGGACTGGTGGCTGAAATTCCAAGAGGAACTGAATATTAAATTTACACATGTAAAACGCTTAGCACATGCACACAGCTATTTCTCCAAATACTCTATAATCAACACATAGTATGTTACCAGTGTTTAAATAACTCCACACACCCAGACACGCAAAAACCTATCCTTTTAGGAGAACAGAACATTGTGTGATTCAACTTGTATCCTACCTCTTACCATTTTTTAAAGAAAAAGGTAATTCTAAATAAAATTTGGAAGATACCTGATAACGTAAGCAAAAGCACAAGATGCTGTGAACTCTTTTCCATATTGAAAAAGAAGTGTCTACTTTGATATTTAGGATATTTTTGGAGGTGACTGGATAGTTAAATAATCTGCTTGTGTACCTTTTATTTGCATTTCACATTGTATAAAATACATTTTCCTCATTCTAGGTCCTGGTATTTTTTCCCCATAGAGTAAGATGCAGCTTAATTTTGCCATTGATTACTGTTATTAAAGAAATAAAAAGCCCTGCTCTCATCTTGATCCTTGTGGTCCTTGTGCTCTGTGTGCTGACCTCTTGTGCCCTGCCTTGGTTCCTTTAGGATTTGGCTCCTGTTATCTTTGCTCCATACCTCACTAAGGATGCCCTTATCATGGCTGAATCTTGGCTTTAAGAGTAGAAGTTGTGTAAATGAAAGGTAGACAAACCACTCTGAGAAAGTCTGGATGAAAAATTCAATGCTATCACAGTTGAACTATCCCTTCATCTGCATCTCCAAGCCCCTTATTCATAGGTGTAATTGCCAAATGTCAATTAAGGTGACTGTTACCGAGCTGTTTATTCATTATTTATATCTTCTTGATATCTGTCTTCCTCCCTTTGTCCATCCCTCTAGCTTTGGGCTTTGATTTGGACTCTTGCTATACGTAAATATTTAGAACTGATTTTGATTTCCATGACATTCTTTCTGTAGAGCTAAAATTACTTTTCATTTCACACTTTTTTCCCCCCCAATGCCTTCCAAGCCATTAACATCATGATACTGTAATGACAAAGCAGACTTGTCAGGATCTTTTCTTTGAAGCTTGCTAGTCTGATCAGCTTGTTTGATCATTTTTAAAACCATTTCCTTGCCATTTTGATTACATAAGAAGTGTTGTTTTATTTGGCTTCCTCCTTTTTCTGCCAGAAATAATGGTTTAGCAGCTCAGCAAGTTGCACCCTGAATAGCCTTGAGCAATTCTCCCTCCCAAAGAATGCAGCTGATGAGAGCTGAATTATGGTTATGATAAGGATCATGAGTACATGTAGATGGGTAGGGTCTTTCTTTCCCTCCCTTTCTATAAGGACTCCAATCTGTAAGTTAGTATAGACAGTTACTACTGTTTAAGTGCCTTGGCTATCTTTATTTGTAATTGTGATATGAATTAATATCTAAATAGACTGAGGCAATAGGAAGGAAATTTGATTCTCCTGTGCCCTAAATGTCTCTTGAAGTGTTCTTTGAACAGCAGATGGAGCCAGGACATAATAGACTGAGTGCCTGAGCAAGAGGCACAACTGACTCTTGCCCGTGGCTTGGTCAGTTATATCCAGTAGGTGGAGCAGGTTGGGACAGAGTGAGGATATTGTTTTATTTTACATAATAATGCTTGAAGAATAGGTCTGTTTTGTGACATGTGATATCTGATATACCTAAGTGATTTAAAATGTCAATATAACCAATTTTAGTAAATGCCTTTAAGTTAGATTTTTGGTACAAATATAAGTGCAAAGGTGCTTTCATTTTACAATAGAAAATAAGATAGCTTTGGGAAAGGACAGTTTAAATTCTTACCTGATTTAATGACAGGATACACAAGAATCTCAATCATTTCTGTATCAGCAAGTGAATAAGATATTGCAAAATGGCAATTTGCCAGTACTAGACTTGAATTACTCTTCTGCACATTGCTGCTACTGTTTTTCAGGACTGTACTGAGTAGACTTGCTTTAACATCCTACTGTGAATAAACAGCACATAGGCACGAAATCAAAACCCACGTATCTCTGCACATACAATAAAGGACAACTTCTTAAATCATTAAGGAATGATTGCAACTTTGAGGCTGATATATTTATGCTTAATGGCAAAGAGTGAGTAATTTCCACAGAGTTCAAAAGAGCAGAGAGCAAAACTTTCATGCTTAAGCATTTCATAAGCTGTGAAAAAGCTGAAGTAGAGGCATGGACACTTTGCAGTGATAGAGGGTGAGTAGATTTACAGGAATTGTTGCACATGTGACTGATGTGGGTGACTAGAGTGTCTGAGGTTTCAGCTCCACTGTTGCTGCTGCTTTAAAAAAAAGAAATAAAAGCTTTTAATTAAGAGAACTGCAGTAGCAGAGAGAGAAGAGAAACACAACATGGAGATCTTTGAATGTTTAATGACATTGTGCTGTTAGGCTTCAACACTTGATCGCTTTTGTAATCTGCTGATTTGTGTTTGTAGCCAAGAGCTGTAGTAAGATCAGGAGCCTGGCTTGTCATGTAGAAGGAGGTGTAGATAAATGGTAACAGTGTGTTTTTTGAATGGATTGCTTGTTTGCCAGCTTCAAAAATCTGAGAGTACTGTGTAGTAAATGTAGGAGTCTGTGGGCATGGAAATTTCTGGGTAGCTTGTGTGGTAGCTTAAACCTTTTTGATTAATTTAAATGAAATTATTCTCTAGCAGGATAGAAAGAAAGTATTTTAAATAATTGAAAGAAAGGATGTTGTTAATATTTTATGTTCTGCATGCACATAGCCCCTGCAGGAGGAGCAGAAAATAGTAGACCAGAGGTTCCCACTGGAATTTTTTTTCTTTTTTGTAAGTATGTAAAAGATGCATGGGGCATCCATAACATGTCTGTAAGTGAAAAGTTCATTATTCTTCTTCACCTGATAACCTGTGGACATTTCCAAACACTCTTTTTTTTTGGTGCTTCCAGCAGAAGAGGTGAAATACAACTGAAATGTGAAATGAAGAAAAAAAAAGTGCATGTGTGTTTGTGTACGTGTATGTATACATGCACACATTTATTTTATGCATACATACATATAGAAATATATATGTATACAAAATGAAAGGTACTTGACCGCCTGTTTTCCCCTCACAGCACATCTGGTCTCTATGCCTTGTGTAACTTTCCTTAAGTCTTATTGCATAGCTTTACTTATATTCTGCCTATTTTTTGTTTTTGTCTTATGGACACCTGAATCTTAATCCAAAAATGAGCAGGGCAAGCGTCAGTTTTACATTCTGTGTTTAGAACTGCCAAGGACATCTCCATACTGTGTCCTCCCTTCTCCCCCCTTCTACCATCCTCTCTGACTCCCTGCTTAGTTTCCACTGTGATAGAGCTTCTCCTCCTCTCTGTCATCCCAAACCATCTCTTCATAAAGTTTCTTCTTGTATGCCCTTGCATACTTGCCTTTTTTTTAGATGAAGAGGAACATCCCACTGTGCTTTGCCTGCTTCTGAGTTGTTCTTGTTTTGAATTTCACCTGTTGGCTGCAACTGTGTAATTTTTGTAGCAGGTCAAAGCTTCATGCTGTACTCAAAGGCAAACCTGATTTACATTTTCTTCTACTAAAGACACCTCCCCTTTGTTATTAGAGGACCTCTGATAAGTTCTGGTTGCTTTTCCCCATCCTTTGATTTAATTTACTTCTTACTTTGCTCGTACAGAGTTTTACTGGAGATGCAGAAAACAGGATCTTCTTCTAAGGGCTGCTTGCCAGCTCTTAGTTAACTGAGTTTTGTGTGCAGACAAAATAATCTCTTGAGTTGCATCGTTTGGAGGAATCATGAAGGCTTCATGAGATGAATATAGTGCCGGGTCAGTGCTGGCTGTTCAGTTTTATCTGTGTTGCCTCTGTGGTTGAGGCTCAAAGGTGAATTAACCTTCAGCCTTCTAGATGGGTTTGCATAGGCTTTTCAGTTAAAAAGTATGAACTCGTTGTTCAATGTTAACTTTATTTCTGCATTTCAAATGTTTATAAACATCGCTGTTCCCAGCTCCAAAGAAAACATCAAGCTTATTTATTTATTTGTTTTTAATTTTAGAATGGCTGTCCTCTGTTTACAAACAGCAGTGGTTTGCCATGCTCAGAGCAGAACAAGACAATGATATTGGGTAGGTATATTACAGGCTTTCCTTTATTTCTTTAAGTAGAAACCTTCCTCTGACATGAACTCCAAATGTTAAATACAGAGTTTACATTAGAATAGGACGGGGGAAGCAAATCTCTGTGGTTTTAAACTTTGTTGTTCTCTGTGGGGCCGCCTTCCCTTGGGCTGGCTGAGCTCCTGTCTTTTAAACCATAAAACTCTAGAAGTCATCACTTTTATAATGTGACAAGAGGTAAATGTTTGTTTGTTTGTTTGTATATATGCTTTTATATTGGCTAATTCTTACTTCTGGAACATTGATGTGTTAAGGCTGTGAAATAGTAACTTATTAACCTTTTATTATAAAGAGGGTATTAGAAAAGGCTTATTGTTGGTCTGTAGTGCTTTTTTTTTTATCCTGCTTTCTTCCTGTTTGGATGGGGTAGGCAAAAGATTGTGGTGTGGGCAACTGTTGTGTTATAAAAGGCAATTTGCCATTTTGCTTTCTGCAGATAACTGTGCACCAACCTTTGCCCCTGCCTCTCCCATGCTGGGGGCAGCACCTGGAGCTTTTCCGATGCTGCGGATGCTTCCACTGCTACCACCTCGTTCCCTCCATAATCCTCTTGTTTTACATCCCATCTTTATATCCCATTGCACAGCTACCCAGGCGATTCCAAGGCAGCTACCAGCACGTGTGCTTTGGCTTTGCACCCTCCTGAACATCTCCACAGGCCTCTGTCACACAGCAGCCTGGCATATATATATATGTAGGGCACGTTAGGGCTTCCTGAGCACGTTCCAGACAGGGCTGCAGTGATGGTGGCTGCCCTGGGTGCGGTGTTTACTCAATGCATGCTCTAGGCACATGATCAGAAACCGTTTCGCTTCCTTCCTCTTGCTTTTTGCCCCTTCTGAGTACTGAAACCAAGGCAAAATGTGGCTGAGGAAGCTGCTGCCTCGTTTGCCTTAACGTTTTAGCATGCTTTGTGGGAGATACATGGCAGGTTAGGAAGCTGTGTTCTTTTTATTGCCTCTAAAGAATTCCATAAACTCATTCCTCGATTGTCTTCGATCAATTCTGTTAGTCCAACATCTGGCATTTGGGAGAGGAGCAGGCTCCATTGCAGTGGTGTGCTTAATTTACTAAATGCAACCTGAAAAGCCTAAGAGTTGCTGCCCTGAACTGGACCAAAGGGCATGCAGTCTATGACAGTGCCTAATGGTAAATAATTATATATGTCCTATCGCCTTTATGTGTAATTGAAGGGAGGATGTTCTCTCTGTGTATTCTTCTGGCATTAAGTAGTTCAGGATTTTTCCATGTGGAGATTTTAGCTGGATCATTATTAAACAACCAGCACCAATAGACCTGTTTTTGTATATGTCCAGTTCTCTTTTGAAACAATTTATATTAATCATGAGCATCCTTTAGCAGCATCCCCTATAGTTTAATTGTGGATTATGTTCCCTAGTTACTTTTGATGGTTTTCATATATCAGTCCAATAAAACCCCCCAAATTCTAATGTTTCTCAGAATAATAAAGTTCTTTAGCAGTGGTTGTCTTTGGCCATAGCAGTGCTTTAGAAAATGGTAAAGGCGAAGAACATAATCTTAAATCTCTTAATCTCTTCTAAAGTTTAATGTAGGATGATCATAGCTTGTTTTTGGTAGTTTTCTTTTTGGGGTAAACTGTAATGCTACTGTCAATGTGTCTAACAGCAGATGATCATATGTTGCACCTTCTGGCTCTTAGGTTCTGGCTTACAACATGAGAATCCCAGGTAATATAAAAGTGAGCTTCACAAAGCCCTGACACAAGACAAGACTTTATATTTGTTTGGTTTTATTCTCTTCAGTAGCTCACTGTAAGCAGTGAGAGTATTTTAATTGCCAACCATCTGCTTTATGTGCTACTGAAACGTGCGGCCCTGTACCAAACTGAAGATAACAGGCAAAAAACGAGCTTCAAAATCCAACACTCATGTGTTCGACCACAGTAACGATGATTTTGCTGACGCCTGAAATGAGCAGCGCAGTTTTCAGGGCCTTTTCTCTTGTATTTTTCTTTTTCTGGTGTGTGTGTGTGTATATAGATATCTATAGATATCTATCTATATATATACACTCCTGTGAACACGTTCTCTGGAGTTATGTGGAAGCAAGATGCTCTATAAAGATACTTCCCTTTAATTTCTGTGTAAGCAGCTCTGTTGCAATGCTGCTCTGTATTAGGTAATATCTGAATGTTACTTGTATTTCTGAGATAACATCTCTCTTCTGCTTGCAAGAAGTAGTGATGCCCAGTAGCGAGGTGCTCCTAACTGTATCTTAGAGGGGGAGAGAGGCAACTGTTCCTTTGTGCTAGAGCAAGTATTTGGGGTATTTAATTAACCTGTAGCTAGAAGGAAAAAAAGATGGGTCTCTAGGACCATTTTCTTACCAGCTCTGCTGTCCTTGCTCTCACACGTGGTACCTGTGTCAATGTATTGTCTGAGTTTTTCTCCTTAGACTCGAGGATGTACATTTATAAGCTGGGCAGGACGTGAAGTGTGAGTGCCCCAGAGTGCAGCTCTGTTTCCACGTCTCACCTGGCGCACGACCGCGCCGGCGGATGCCAACACTGCTAAAGTGGGAGTTAATTTGCTTTAGGGTGTGCAGTGCACTTCACTCTGTGGACAGCTTTAGAGAGGGGAGAAAAATGACTCCCTTCTCCTTTAAGTAGTCTGCATTTAAAAGGATTAAATGTGTTATTCACTCTTCAAACTTTGAGACTTTGTTTTTGCTATAATGCCGGAGTCTGTGACTTTGAAATGTAGCTGCTTAGGGTGTACATGTTTGCACTCAAGTGGATCGTTTATTTTTCCACAATTAAACATTTGTTCCTATGACAGGTGGGCGACAAATCTTTTAAGCCCATGACTGGAACTGTTCCCTCTCCGACTGCCTCTTTGGCGGCGCTTAAGAACGAAACAGAATAACTTGCCTGTTCGCTGGGCGTGCGGGAGGCTCGTGCAAGTGGTGAAGGCAGAAAGTTTTGCATCTCCTGAAGCTCCTCAAGGAACTAAGGAGGGGAGAATACTAAAGTCTGCCTTGATTGTGTGCTCGTGTTTTTGTAATTTATGAAACAGAAATAAATCTTTTATCACTGTTGCTGAATGTAGGTCAGTTACGTAACCAGGTTGGTTTGAAGATGTGGAAGAAACGTGCAGGAGCTTCCTGGGCCAATGTGGTTAGCACGATTGGCTTATTTGCCTAACCTGCTCATAAAGTATGTAATCTTCCAGGTTTAGTTTTTACAGAAACGGGGGGGAAAACAACACAGCTGGGTTTGTTCATAAAAGCTGTAGCCATGAGTTCCCGTGGTGTATTTGGAGCAGGAGGAGAAGAGATGCTGCATTTCTTCTTGCTCATATAGCTAAAAGTATGCTTTTTAGTGTTGTGGGGTTTTAATGTAATTTGTGAAGGGATTATTACCCTTTACTGTGATTTATAATACCCAATTTAAACATTTGTCCTCAGTGTAATTTGAAGACTTTCTGGCAATGGTTGCTTATGTGGTTAGTGATGTAACCATTATTAAAATGAAGTGAGTAACGTAACCTCTCAAACTGGGCCTAACTTGAGCTATGCTGCAAGATTTCCCTGCTGGTTGGAGCTCCGGTGGAAGCCGTCGCGTGTAGGAATCTTGTGCTGCTGTAGTTTGCAGAACCCAGGGGCTGGTGTCGCTTCGTGCTCACCAAGGGCTGACATTTCTAGGCAAGTTGCATAACCAGCAACTTGAGAAACCTTCCACCCGGCTCCTGGGGGTGCATCTGCCCAGCGCAGAGCCCCAGAGCTGCTCTGGAGCAGCAAGTAAGTCCCAGCGCCGCATTTGGAAAGGCTGTTCTTTCCTAGGACGATTGCAGAACGTAGCTTGTTGCAACAGCTGAGCACAAAAATAAAAAGTGTCCTACCCTGGAAGGAGGCCTGTGTTACGCCTTGGTTAAGCAGGACTTTTACAGTCTGGTTTATATTGCAGTTTTGTGGAGCTTCCTCATAATCATAGGGTACTTCAGGGCAGAAGGGATCCGGGGAGGTCACCTAGCCCAGCCTCTGCTCAGAACAGGGTCAGACCAGGTTACTTGGGACTGTTGGTCATTCCCACTTGAAAGCAGCATAGAAAGGTGTTTAAGTGTCCTTAAAAGTTGCACCTTTTGTTTTTGTAGGCCTCAAGAAATAAATAAAGAAGAACTGGAAGGAAACAGCATGAGGTGTGGTAGAAAGCTTGCAAAGGATGGTGATGTAAGTACAGCATGTGGCTTGCTTTTTGCATAGCTGACATGTCTTGGGCATGTTAGGTATTTTCAAAACACACAGGTCTTAATTGTCAAACTGCATCAAAAAGATGTAATGGAGGTGATGCATTAGAGAAACTGCTTTGTTCTCTCTAAAAGAGTAAAAAAGCCTGCTGTTTTGGTGATGAGTAAGAAATTACTGTTTTAGTTTTGCTCTTGCACTACAAACAAGCCCATATTTGGGGGGGAAAAAAAAACTTCTAGAGTGCAAAAGGAGGAAATACAGACATGGTTTGTCATTCAAGATCTCTGAAATACGTGCAGTTAAAATGTAGTTCCCCGATGACTGGCTTTCCAAAGCAGAAAAGGAAGCTTTTCTAGCTATGTGGTTTACTAGCCCCAGTCTGAACCCCACGTGGTCCCTGTGTGCGTGTCTTGGGTGACAGGCTTTATGGAAAAGCTAAGAAGCAGCATCTTGTTCCCACTGAAGTCACTGGGCATGAGGATGTGTCCCTCAAGGGAGCGCGTTGCGCGTGGATGGGGCCCCTGGTTAAACACTGCTCAGAAATACTGCACTGATTGCCAGAACGCAGAGATATTTTGTGTGCACGTACATGAAATGTGTTCTGTCAGCAGTGGATGTTAAGGTCGTGTTTTCTAACCAACTGAAGGGATAGCAGCTGAAGTGAATGCCTACATAGATGTGTTTAAATTAGGCCTTGGCAAGAAGCGTACCCCTCAGTAGCCAAGAATCCTCTCCCCAAGTGCCTCCACGTTGCTTCTTGAAGTGACATTTCTTATTCCTCCTTGTGGCTCACTTGTTTTTCACCTGTGTTCTTAGTACTGCTGGCGATGGACTGGCTTCAACTTCGGCTTTGACCTTCTTGTGACTTACACGAATCGTTATATCATTTTCAAACGAAACACGCTGAATCAGCCGTGCAGCGGATCCGTCAGCCTGCAGCCTCGGAGAAACATAGCCTTCAGGTACCACATCACCAAGGATTCAGGCTCTGTGGCGTGTGCTCAAATCTGTTGCCCCAACAAAGTCTTTTTTTTTTTTCCTTGCAATTAATTTTGTTGCCACAAAGGTATTTACGTTTGAAAATGTTATTCTCCCTCCTTGGGAGAAGCTTTTTGTTCTGAAAAAAAAGTAGTTGTGGGAGATGAAGTCATTTAACTGTTGTTAAACCCTTAGGTTACGCCTGGCCTCTTTTGATAGCAGTGGGAAAGTCATTTGCAGTAGAACAACAGGATATCAGATCCTAACCCTTGAGAAGGACCAGGTACGTCTGGATTTTTGATTCATTGAATTTGGAATTACTTGGAGTCAAAGCTTTCAAAAAATGCTAGGAAGTTAGCAGCGCATCTGAAAAGCTTTTCTTCCTTGTTGTTGCTTATGGAATTTCATGAGCTTCCTTTATAGGTAGTGGAGGTTGGAGTGAATTTATGAAGTCTAATTAGAGCAGGACACTTCAGACTTTCTTAGGGTTGGTTTTACTTGTGTTAGTGAAATTGGTTCCCATGGTGCTGCTTGAGACTGCTGATAATTTACCCTTCCTCTAAACAACTGCTTCCTCTCCCAGACTTCCCACACTGGTGAGTTACTTTCCATTTGGCAATATTTTGGGTATAAAAAATATTTTCTTAGTCATGGTTATCCATAAATGATAAAGAGCAGGTTGTTCTGCTAAAGCATGTGGTTAAAACTTGCACCGTTTTTGAAAAAGTAGTTTTTAGTAAATGGGAACTCCTCAGGTTTCCTTTTTAATCATTATGTTACAATGTAGTAGTCAGTATTGAGTAACTACTCTGTGCAATTTGCACTTCTCCTTGTTTGGAACTGGCATTTATTTGAAGAAGGTGCAGGTTGAAGACTTAGTGCCTGCGTATTGTTCAAGGCTGGCGTTTACTACTGTAAAGTTTATTGCCATATTGTTACTGGTCATCAAGCCCCTTAAATCCAGCAGTGGCATGCAGATGGCAAGGGCACGAAAATGTTCTCTTTGGAAATACTGTCCATACTATAGGACTATTTTACTCTTCCAGAACCAGTTCCTAAAGTAACAAGCAAAAAAATCTTGCCAAGAAACTATGATTTGCCTTAAAATCCTGTTATGGAGTGCACAATTTGTTAAATGTGGTGAAACTGGTAGTGATAGAAAAGTCTCCTTTCCTCCCCAGCTTGCTTTGGAAGGTGAAGGTTGCACAGTCCCTTTTTACAGTTGGTTATCCTTGACGCGGAGGGATGGAGACCGTGAGACAAAGGGTTTAATTTACTGGTGTGAGAACACCTTATCAGTGTGGGTGTTGTAAAACACCTGCTTAAGGTAAAGCAGAATGATTATCTGGAGCTTGCTCTGGCCTATTATTTTATATGTACATAGTAGATGCATATGTACATAGTAACTGGAATTTAGAGAATGACTCTGTCGATCATGTGCGGCCAATATCCCGCTCCGTGGATTGCCCGTTTCCCTGTTGGGCTTCCCGTAAATTGGAACATTATCGCTTGCTCCAAGAACCTCCCCTGTTTGCTTTGCAGGAGCAAGTGGTCATGAATTTGGACAGCAGACTTCTCCTCTTCCCACTCTACATCTGCTGTAACTTCTTGTACACGTCGCCGGAGAAGAAAACGGAGAGCGAGGCGCCGCTGGAGAACGCGGAAACCTGAGACCTCCTCGGGGGATGTAGTAGCACCTCTCTACCTTCCTATGCCTGCTTTAAATTAAATGCCCTGCTGACACACACAGCTCTGATGAGAGAGAAAAAAATAAGGCCTTACACTGTAGCAAATACATATGGCTGTTCTCCAGCCTTGGTATACTCCTATGCATATCTGAAATGATATAGGCCAAAACTCGTTATCTTATATTTGTTCTTTTATTTTTTAATCTTTCTGTCTGTCTTGCATTTTCAGGCAGTAGCCATTCCATGTTTCCTTTGTATTTTTCTGGGTAAAATCCGAGCCAAATTGGAAAAGAGGAATTTGTGCGAATGGCATTACTGGCTTACGTTGTAAAATTCTGAGCACACATTGTAGTGTGTGTTTAGTGTTTTGGGCTCAGTTGGTTTAGGTTGTTCTGGTTTTAATAACTGATCTGTAAATACCAGAAGCATCTTTTGCTTATTTCTCTGGTCCTTTTTCATCAGGGCCAAATACATCTGTGTAAATATTGCTTGTCAACTTTTGTTAGTCATTTAAGTGTTTGTACAGATTTTCAGACTTGCTTGTTTTTTAAGCCTTTGTTACATCTCATATATATATTTCTTTATTGCTCTTAGGCCTTTTATTTTTAATGTTATGGGGAAAAAATCTTTTCTTTTTTTTTCCCTTAGCAAATGATTTTTCAGATGAGGATATTCAGAAGTGATTTTTTTCCAAGTACTGAGAATTCTCTAATGTACTAACTGTCATTTAAGTCCATTATACAGCAGCAGCTTTCACCAAGGATTCTACTGAATCCTTAATATACTCATGTAAACCAAATACCAGTTTTTAAACTTTTTTTTGGTGACTTCTTTTAAGTGTTATATTGGGAAATTATCCTGCTTTAGCTCAGGAATCTGTGACCTTTGAGTGCCTTTAGAGTTGTATGTGTTAACACACACTTCACATCAGTTAAGCGAGGTCACAGGATCCAAAAGGAGAGCTGGGAACAAGGGATTCATTTTTAGTTGGTTTAATGAACCAGTCAAGAGTAAGAGGTACATTGTAGTAGACTTTTTTGTATGTATTGGTTGATTTTTATGTTTGTCTACTGCTATTTTGAATTCTTACATGAGGATTTTTGGATTCCAAGTGGGAATTTTGCCTCTTTAGTAGCCTATTTTTTTAACGTTATCAGAAAAGTATAAAAACCCTTTGTACTTTATAACAAGGATTAAAAAAAGAAAGTGTTAGATAAGATGGAAAAAAGTGGCAACTTGCGAATAAATGATTTCAAGTGTAATAATTATGAGTGTCTATCGTTTTCTGCCTTAAATGGTGTTTTGTGCTGGATGCTGCCAGTGAATGCAGGTGGGACAGGAGCACGAAGCCCCCAAGCACATCACAACTCGCCCAGAAACCGTGTTGCTTTTTGCTCTGTTTTATTTGTCACTGACTAGGAGCAGCAATCGTGGCGAAGGGGAGCTGAGAAATACAATACCACACTCGAGAAAACAGTATGTAAAATACAAAAATAAGGAAGCCTATATATATAGATATATAATTGCAGTCAATTACTAAAAATAAATACTGTAAACACTGAATTACAGAACATCGGATGAAACTAGTCACTCATTTCTGCTAGCAGCGAACAGTCTTTGGCTTTATTGAACTCCCCCTGCCCCGCACGGAGCCGGTGGTGCCGTTAAGATGCAGTTTCTGTGTTTGGGGCCGGCGTCTCGCTGGCCTCATTCCCTTTACCCTGGTGAAATCCCTGGCAGGTTGGTCAAGGGCTTTTTGTCCCTCTACCTCACGCCCAGGAATTGCCTCTTTTTGCCCTCGGAAGCCAAACGAATGGAACGACCCCAGATCACAGCTCGGATGCTCCCCAATGCCCTCGGCTGCCGAAGATGTTCCAGTTTCCACATGGCCTTGGACTTCTGCAAGGACAGAGGCAAGTTCCTCGCAAGGGGCCTCCAATTTTGTTGCTCATACCAAAGACCCACAGTAACAACAAAACCCCGTCCAAAGCAGCGGCCGGGAGCAGCGTTTCGAGGGAGGAAGG
This sequence comes from Tinamus guttatus, assembly GCF_000705375.1. Next base: position 80,896 of record NW_010579891.1, on the reverse strand, counting down.
GGCATCACAGGGGGAGAAAATGCATCGTAACAGCTCGACTCCGCAAGCCCAAAGCCGTCCTGCGCCCGCAGAGCAGCGCTCCTCGCCGGAGGAAGGAGGCGGGATGAGGGGCAGGAGCATCAGCCCGTCCCTCTCCCTCTCGCTACACCTCTAGGTTTGTTCTTCCCTTCATAGCAATAGTCATGATTGATTCTTCCCTTCTTTATTTCAACCGCGTGCGCGTGACATCCCGTGGCTCCTCCTGACCGCCGGACCCAAGGCAGGTAAAAGCATTTCTGTTTCAGCTCTGAAGCAGGCGAAATGCTGCTCTTCCCCAGAAAGCATCACGCATAACTGCTTGGTATCAGATTAGAGGATTTCTACATCATCTCTTCTTTTTTTTAAAAAAAAAACAATTATTTAACATCTACACCTTCCACTAAATTTCTTACATCGTTGCTACACACAGCCAGGCTTTGATTGTTAGAATTGCTCCGAGGCTTATTTAAAAAAAAAAAAATAAGCATTTGAAATGCCGAAAGAGGAATTTTCCTTTAAAATTGTGCTACTGAACTTGACCCCTCCCAACGCAGAGACTTTGGGGAAGGAAGTTTCCCCGAGCAGTATAAAAATAGACATCAGATAAATCAATAAAACCGCTATCCTCCGAAGGTCTGGTCGTGGGATTTTTTTTTTTCTATTTCTTCGTACATTGCTTAAATTTTGTTATTAGCCACTAAAGCTTGAGAGGAGCGTGTCCCCCCCAGCAGCAGCGAGGGGAGGGCACTGGAGGTGCCTGTGGGGACCGCAGGGACCCGGCGCGCCGGATGCGGCTCCTGCGACCCCAGCTCCGGCGCATCCCTTGGGGTTTCCCTTTTGTTGGGATGGAGAAAGCCAAACGCTTCCTCTGCCTGTCACCTCTCGAGAACTTGGGTCTATTTCTCCAGTCTACCCCAAGAAAAGAATTAAATTAAAAAAATAAAACTAACAAGAACAAAACAAAAAAAAGGAGTACTCCATACCGCTCTCAAACGCTGTTCCAAGTCAAAACGAAGCCCTAAGACCCCCCTTCCGGAGACTATATACATAAAAAGAAGACACACGAGCTCCTGAAACACGAAATACGCAGCGTGTAAATGCAGACGTCACCTACGGGGCTCACAGCACAGGGCTCCGCCGAGGACGGGGGTGCGAGGTCGGGAAATGGGAGCAGACCCTGAGTCCCCAATTATTTCCAGGCACGTTCCGCCCCGGAGCCCCGTGCGGGCGCCCGGCTGCGTCCCGGCTCTCGCTCCGGACAGAGATACGCGGTATCTCTCGCTCCTGCCGCCGCGCCCGGCGCTTGTACGAGTTACCATGACTTTCATGGAAATAATACAGCCTTGATCAGGGTCAAAGACGAGCGGAGGTCTTTAGCCCCATCTCAAAGAGGTTTGACTTCTAGAGCACGGACACACCACCGCGACGACGCTAACACACATAAATAGGTACTGGTTTTCTGTAAAGTGACGTTGCAGTATCTTAATAATTCTAGCGTTATCCTTGCTGCCGTCGGGGACCACGTGGGGAGGTTACGGGGTGGAGAGCTGGTGCGTTGGGTGGGCTGTGAGCGGAACGGGTCCCGCTCCGGGGGGAGATGCAGGGACGCAGGCGGGAGACGCGTGGAGCGTTCCCGGAGCCCCGCTTTTATGGCAGGCGGGCAAACTCCGAAGGGAACCCAGCATCTCGGGCCCCGCGTCGCGGGAGAACCGGGAAAGCCAAGAGGCTGCTTGCAGGGGGTGAGGGTGCGTGTGTGTACTGAGAAGGGGGAACTGGGCACGGGAAGGGGAAACGTCCTCTGCTCTGCCGAGACCAAGCCCTTGGGCCAACCTCCTTGCTTCTACCGCTGGCCGGCCTCGCGGATGCGGCAGGCGACGGCCGTGATGAGCGCTGCGCCCTTGCCGCTGCCGTCCTCCGACTGCAGGAAGGTCACTTCGCACTTGGGGGACAGCTGCTTCACTGTTTCGTGCATGACCGTGGAGAAGCTGCGGAGGGAGAGCGAGAAGAGGAGCTGATCGGAGCTGGCAGCGCTCGCAGCTGCCAGCCCCACAGCAATGAGCCCCTCGGCCCTTGCGGTCGCTGTCAACGGGCTCCAGCGCGCCCGGCTTGGTTGCTCTCTTGGACTCTGGTTCTATGCCCAGATACCTCCAAATCTGCCACCTGCTCTGGACCCCCAGGTGGAGCTTGTCAGGGCCCTAATTAAAGCATCAATTAAGGCACTAATAAGCATTAATTAAAGCCCATGGATCCAGCAGCCCTATTTAAGCTCAGTCCTAGGCCCTCAGTCCCTGCCTGCATGTTGCCCTACAAGCAGTGGTCTCTAGCACGCTTGTGCCTGGTGATGGAACCTGTTGAGCCAGACCTTGACCTACAGGGTAACTTTCCACCTTGGCTCTTCAGACCTACCGTATCACCATGGACCTGCCTGGCAGGCCCCAGACCTGCCCCTGGCCTGCGGCTTGACTTAGCTGGGGCTTGGACCAGCCTCATCACTCGCCTGATGATCTGGGCTCTTGGTTGAACCCGATTTCCAGCTCTGTCCTGCTTGTCTCGCTCCGGGATGGTGGGACAGGACCTGCTGGTTGTGTTACCTCCTCGGCTCCGGCCTCCCGTCCCTCAGGGAGCAGCCCGTCCTCATGGCACCTGGCACAGCTCAGCTTGGGGAGCTTGTGGCACTGACACCCCTTGGTACCTTCAATGCCCTCCTGTCCTCTCCGACTGCACCAACCCGCCCCTGGGCTCCTCAGGGGACACCCTCGGCCACCTGCACGCAGGAACGGGACTCACTGGGGGTGCAGCTTGTAGAGCGTGCCGTCCACGCCGACCGTGACCTTGAGGAAGTCCAGGCCGCGGTTCTCCCGGATCTTGTCCACCACGGCGGCCATGCCGGCGCCGCAGAGCTGGGCTGCCCGCCGGGCCACCACGGTGCACACCTCCTTCACGATGATGCTGTCGTCGCACGTGCTCTCCAGGCCCAGGTGCTGCAGGATGGAGCGCACTTGGAGCAGGGCCAGGCGGTCGCTGCGGGGGACACAAGGCGGATGCAGCATGAGCAGACAGGGCAGCTCAGCCCATGGCTTGGATGGCACCAAGACTCTGCTGTCTTCCTCTGCACCATCTTGCAACATCTTTGGCTCCAGAAGGAGCCGAGCACTTGAGACTGTTCCCCCAGGCCTGGAGATACGTTCCCCAAGCTCTTGCTCTGCTTTGGTCTGCAGCAACAAGGCCAGAAACCAGTGCTCGACCAGCCTGCTTGAGCTCACCTTTCTATCTGGGACAGGAACTTGGTCTCAAAGATGCCCCTGGTCTTCAGCCTCTCTGAGATGCGTCCCCGGAAGAGCAGCCCTCGCTTGGTAAAATCCATCAGGATGTTTCGGACAATCTCCCCCAGGTACATTCCGCTGATCATCTTCTCAAATCTGGAGAGAGGAGAGCAGGGCTGAACATCAGCGCAGAGGAGGACAGAGCAGCAAGCGAGACCCAGGAGAGATGTGCTAATTCCCAAAAGCTGGACACCGTGGAGAAAACACAGTGAGCAGGAAAGGAGCGGGGCCGAGAGCAAGGATGGGAACCTCACAGCAGGGCCAGACCACCCTGCTGACACCCACGGTCCACCAAGAGGTTGATGGGGAGCTCAGAGCTGCTCCCAGACACCCAAGACCCTTCGCATCTTGCCCCAGCCACCCAGGAGGGTGATGGGTCTCCTGCCCCACAAAGCCACCACGCACCGTTGCTTCCCAGGGTTGAGGGACAGCTCGTCCACCGCCAGGTCGAACTCCGTCCGCACATCGTCCAAGCAGCCGTTGTCGCCGAACGCCCCCCACTCCATGTTCACGCACATCCTGCCCTCCTCCCCTTCCACCAGCTCCACGTTCCTCATCTCCTCCATGTAGCAGGCGTTGCTGCCCGTGCCTGCCAAGGGAAAACCGTCCCTCAGCAGCGGGCATGGAAGAGATGCCCGCATGGGCAGCTGAGTGCCCATGGACAGGATGGGTGAGGACCCTCTGTAAGCTTCAGTTCTTACCAACTATGAGGCCAACTTCACAATAGGGATCTTCGTACCCGCAGGTCATCATGGTGCCGACGGTGTCGTTTACCAGGGCGACCACATCCAGGTCGAATTCCTGAGGAGGGAAGGGGTTCCAGGGGTTGTCCCTCGTGGAAGACAGCCCAGCAGAGCTGTCCTCTCCAGAGTGGGGAAAGGAGCTGGGTGCTGGAGACCTCGAGGCGCTTGCAGGCTACCACAGCCCCGTGCAACTTCAGGTGGCCACACTGCAGACACCTCCAGCGAGGCAGGAAGGGACATGGTGGGACAGCCCCACTGAGGCAGCCCTCGCAGTGGGAGATTTGTAGGGGCTGCAGCGAGGAAGAGGGCAGCAGTGCCTCCCAAACTCGTAGGAGAGACAAAAGTCTGGCCAGATACAAGCTCCTAGCTCCAGGGTCTGAAAATCCAACCTGCAGCGATGACTAAGCGCGGCTGTTTAAATCCAGGTGCTCATTAACCCTGCGCTCAGCCCATTAATTTGCTGCTGCAGCCCAATTAGAGATCCCAAAGAGAGCTGGGATGCAGGAGCAGGCAGCCGCTCTCGCGGACGCTCACCTCCCTCCTGTGAATCGCCTCCTTGAGCAGCCCCACCACATCCTCTCCTTCACAGCCGGTCGCCTTGAAGCCCTTGGTCCACTTGAGAAGAATCCCCTGTGATGGGAGGAAAAAACTCGGGAAGTCATCGGGCAGCTGGGCAGGAGGAACAGCCCCTGCATCTCCACCAGCTTTTGGTGGGCACTGCCAGCCACACGGAGGTCAGATCCTCACGCATGCAGGTGCCTTCGCCCTCTGTTTGATCCCAGTCTGATCTGCTCCATGGTCATTATTTGGGAACCTGGACTTTTTTGGATGCTCAGCGCTGGGGGCTGGATGTGCATGATCCAAATGAGGTGGGTTGCACTTACCTCATCCAGGTTGGTCTGCTGGCAAGGGAAGGAGAAGGTGAATCCAAGGGGGAGCGATACACCCTTCATTCCCATGTACTCCAGGAAGTCGGAGATGCAGTGGACGATGTGGTCAAAGAGCTGGGCACAGAGGAGGTGGTTACAGTCACAGCGGGAGCTCAGCTTGGTTTTAGCCGGCTCGCTGTCCTGGGAACAGCGATCCATTCCCAAGCCACCAGGGCTCTGACCGGACGAGGATGCCACCCAGCTGCCCCATATGAGGTGAGCAAAACCAGAATAACTCCCTTTTGCCTCTCCCCCACCAACAACGTGGAGATATCACTGCGATAGCTTCATCTTGCAGGCCCCACGCTGCTCCAGGAGCGATGGAGGGGCTGGTGACACCTTCACATGGGTGATCCTTCCCAAGGCAGCCCCGGAGCCCATCCGCCCCGGCTCCTCTAGAATCCCTCCTGTTCCCCAGGCCCTGTTTGAAGTGGTTTGTGAAACTCTCTCAGTCTGCAAATGTGGCTCTGGAGATATCTCTGGGTGCCTGTGTTGTGGTTTCCCTATCTGGAAAATGGGGCTGATGTTTATCTGCCCTTGTGGAGAGCGTGGGATACAGGGAGGTTCAGCAATGCCTGGGAATAAGAGTTTCTAACCTAAAACCAGTTTTGCACTTACTAAAGCACATTTCAAACAGCAGTGCCATGTACAGAACATCTCTGAGGGCTTTGCAACAGCGTCCTCCACACTCTTCATTTTGTACCATGGAGACCAGGCAAAACCTGTCCAAGGGCCAACACTGGCCCTCTGGGTGGGCTACACTGCTTGTCACTTCTGCAGCCCCCATAGGAAGGATGCTTTTCCCTTCCAATCTCCAGCTGCTCATCCTTACCTCCTCTCCGGTCCCCTGCATGATCTCCAGCGGGATGGAGTAGATCTTGTTGTGCATCTCCACACCGCGCCGCATCCCGTTGCGCACACGGACCAGCAGCACACGGAAATTTGTCCCTCCCAGGTCCAGGGCCAGGAAATCTCCTTTTTCTGAAAGCCAAGGGAGAGTCATCAAGAGGGAGATCCCAACATGGAGCCTGGTGAGTGTGGCCCAAAGGCTAATGCGGATCTGCTTCCTTCCTGGGAGAACCTGAAACTCGAGAAGTGGCAGAGAACAGGGAACGGAAGGCAGAAAGGCAATGCAGATGTTGGCTCCAGCCTCGGGGAGACACCAGGGCATTAAGTCATGGAGAAGTAGACACCTGAGCCAAGGCATGGAACTGGGAGCAGAGCTCAAGGCAAGAGTGAGAGTGAGAAACCTACAGCTGTAAAAGCAAAGCTTGGTGTTAAGTTTAGTGCATGGAGTGTCCTGGAGTCCCAGCATTGCACCAAGAGGACAAAACCCTTGTGTTGCTCACACCATGAGGAGGGAACTGACCACAACAACAGGCCCAAAAAGCAGAGCCGCTGGGAGCTCACACGCTGGCTCTGTGCCCTATGCAGCAGCCGTGAGGTACATCACCTGTGCCGTCCGGGGTTGAGCACACGTAGGTGGGCAGCATCTTCACCGTGGCCTCCGTGTGCGTCCCGTTGCCCAGCCCCTTCTCCATCTCCAGCCTCATCCTTTGCTTCACCTCCAGGAGCTGCTCGTGGCTTAGCTTGAGGGCTTCCAGAGTCTTCTGCCGTGCCTTGTGCTGGGCGGCCAGCCGGTAGGCCACGGCCGTCACCATGGCCGCCCCTTTGCCGCTCCCGTCTTCCGAGCGCACGAAGCGGATGTCGCAGTCAGGCAGCAGCTTCCGCACTGTCTTGTGGAGGCGCCGGGCAAAGCTAGGTGGGAGCAGGAGGAGAAAAGGGCTTGAACACTTGGGCATGTGGTCTTGGGCAGCACAAAGCCCTTGGGGATCCCAACGGAGAGGTCCTGGGGACGCTCAGAGACGCTCTCCTCATGCCAAGCTTGGATTTATTGCTGGCAGGAGATTTGGTTCTGAGATTTTCTCTCTCACCAGACCCCCTCTCGCTCCCCACCGGCCTTGCCCGAGCTCCCGGACTTACTGAGGATGCTTCTTGTAGACGGAGCCATCCACGGCGACGGTGGAGCGCAGCCGCTCCACCCCCTTGTTCTCCTTGATGCGCCGCAGCACGGCTGCCAAGGTGGCCCCGCACAGGTTGGCCGAGCGGGTGGACACGATCTGGCAGATGCGGTGGGTGGCCACGCAGTCTTCATGAGACGGCTCCAAGCCCAGCTTGGTGAGGATCTCATGGGCTTTGAAGAGCCCTTCTTTCTCCCTACACAGATCAAGGAACAAAAGGGATTTGTGCCTGGCAATGTCGCTTCCGTGATATGAAGTGTTTCTCTTTCGCCCAAGGAACAGCTCTGCGATGGGTCCTGTTCCAGCAGCACAAATATCCAGAGTGGGACTGGCACCCCAAAAAAGCACCTAGATCCTACTCACTTCTCAATAGCAGAGACGTATCTGGTCTCAAAGTGGCCAGTAGTGAGCAGATCCGGCGTGAGCCTCCCACCAAACAAGAGCCCTTCCTTAGCCATCTTCACCAGGATGAGTCTGACCAGCTCGCCCATGTACATACCGCTGATCATCTTCTCAAACCTGCCGAGGGAAGCACAAGATGCATTTGCTTCACTGTGGATGCACCATGAACTGGCCACCAATGGCATGAGCAGTTTTCTAGCACATAAGTGTGCAAAAATTAGCCGATGCCCCCAAAAGAGGGCAGATGCTTGCACCATCCACAGGACTTGTTCAAATCAACAACATGCCTGTACCTCTGCAAGAACAGAGGTGGCCAGGACTACCTTAAAAACCCTTGTATCTAGTGACAGAGTGGCCTTCCAGGCACAGATGCAACCTAGGTGCTCTCTTTCCAAAGCAGTTTGTTCTGTCCCATCTCCAGGAAAGCAAAGCCATGATGACAGGCGCCCTTCTGCAAGGGGTGTCTTTCAGATTAGAGATGTGCCCCATATCCCACCCACGCTGCCAGAAGCGAGCAGACAGGATGCCTGCTATGAAACCAGGAGGTCTGTAGGACTCGGATGCGAACATTAGGTGGTGGTGTTTGCTTCTGCTTGCAGATTATTCCATGGGAAGGGGCGAGAAATGGAAATGGCCATGTTATCCAAGCAAAGGGCTCCCAGGGGAGCGGGCGTCGGGATGTTCACTTGGATGCACCAACCCCAACTGGTGATGCGGCCCCTCTTTGCGCCAGTGCAGCCAGCACCCTGAGGACACTGTGACCCAGTTAACTAGGATGACCCCTTCGGTCCTGCTAGCGCCAGCACAATGGGAGGACAGAAAACGCAGAGCAAACCCCAAGTCCGAGCTGAGGCCAGGAATGTGCTTACAGCTGCTTGCCAGGGTTGAGCGAGCCCATGTCTATCTCACGGTCGAACTCGGTCCTGATGTCGTTGAGCACGCCGTCGTCGCCGAAGGCCCCCCACTCCATGTTGATGCACATGCGGCCTTCGTCCCCTTCCACCAGGTCGATGTGTCTCATCTCCTCCATGTAGCAGGCATTAGTCCCGGTACCTGCACCAAGAACAGAGGCTCCATCACTTAGGTGAGACAAGAAAGCATCCTGCGCTTCCCTTTTTTCCTTTTTACGTAATTAGCAATAGGCAAATGCAAGATATAAAACCTTTTGGCAGATCATTTGAGCATCTATCTCTTACCACAACATTTTGTAATGTGTTTGAGCTGACAATATGTGTTTCCTCTACGGCCCTTCAGAGAGGAAATTCTTAAAACTAGGGAACTGCTATCATCTAAAGCAAAACCATGTGTTGCAACTCACTGCTGTGAATCAAGTATTTCACTAAGTAAATGCATAGTCCCAGGCCTGAGTTTCTGCCTGGCTCCAGTTGAAGGAAGTGCATCTCGGGCAATGCAATTGAAAGCTACAACCGTCTTTCTCCTCCAAAGACCCTAAAATCTGCAGGAAACCTGTGCACAAACAGCACTGCCAGCCAAGGTGGACCCGGATTTGCCCTCGCCTGGCCCTGCTGCAGCTCACCCACGATGAGGCCGACTTCGCAGTTATGATCATCATAACCACAGGTCATCATGGTCCCAACCGTGTCGTTCACCACAGCGACGATGTCTATGTCAAAGTCCTGGAACGGCAGAGAGGAGACCGAACGAGTGAGTACAGTCAGAACCACCCGAACCATGTCCGCTCCAACAGCGCATCCCGAGGGTCCCCATCCTCTCGCCTCGGCAGGTGAAGACCTGCAGAAGTCCTTACCCCTCGCTTCTTGATGGCCTTGCGCAGCATGGAGACTACGTCCTTCCCCTCCACCCCGCTGCACTTGAAGCCCTTCGTCCACGTCGCGAGGATGCTCTATGGGAGGAATGGCAAGAACTGACCCTCAGGGTGGACCACCAAGCCAGCATGTCCAGCGCTTGCCCTCCCAGCTCCACCGGCCAGGTCTACTCTTCCACTCCAAGCATGGACTGGCTGCACAGAAGCTGCTGTAGCAGCAAGGATTTCTGTGCGTGAGTATGGCCAAGCCTTCAAACCCAACGTGTCCACAAGAGTGGATCAAGGATCCACTCTTTCAGTGGTGGCCACCGACAGAACTAGAGGAAACAGCCAGAAACTGAAAGCATCAAAAGTTCCACAGGAATTTCTTAACAGTGAGGGTGACAAAGGACTGGAGCAGGTTGCCAAGAGAGGTTGTGGGGTCTCCTTCTCTGGAGATCTTCAAACCCGCTTGGACGCAGCCCTGTGCCACGTGCTCTAGGTGACCCTGCGTGTGCAGGGGTTGGACTGGATGATCTCTAGACGTCCCTTCCAACCTTAAGCATTCTGTGAAGGATCTGCCCCAGGTTGCAGATGAGGGACCTGAAGTATGGAGACCACTGGGTTGGACAAGGTCCCCTGGGGGCAAGTGCTACCTCCCCGTCTTTCTATCAGCCCTCGGCACTGTGCTGAAGAACGTGGCCATCTCCTTCATCTTGGTCGCACGTGACAGCCCCACGGGTCCCGCAGAGCCGCGGCGAGGACGTGCCGGCTCCCCGGCGCGCCATGGAGCCCGGCAAGGTGACGCGAGGGCGAGCGAGGCTGCGCGAGGCTGC
>NW_010579891.1:5848-17694 GCF_000705375.1 Tinamus guttatus | reverse complement strand
GGGTTTGGAGGATATATATTTTTTTTTTTCTCACTTTTTGAAGGCTGGACAAGAGGTAAGAAATAAAGGTGATTTCTACTTTTTGTTCTTTTTTTGGCCTCCGAACACGGCAAAAGACTTGGCCCGGCCCAGCCCTACCCACACAGCGCTCCGGTGGCTGCAGCTCCTGCTCCGCGCCTGCCCTCTGCCGCCCATCACAGCAAGACGAGGCTTCCCGCAGCCACCGCTGCCGTGTGGGGGGTTCTGTTACACTTAGGTTAAAAACAAGAGAGGCCAAGTTGGTATTCCAAAACTAACAAAGTGTATATTTGATACCCACATGCAAAAAAAACAAAAACAAAAAAATAATAAAAACAAAACAAAAAAAGCCAAAAAAATTGTTTTCTTCAACTCTTATGCATAATTCATGTCCAAGGACGCTGCATCCTACCTTTAAATAAGGAAACATACAAAGTTGGCTAACGTTTGTGCAAAATAGTAATTTGCTAAAATATTTTACATAATCGGTACACGTAAATGTAGAAATTGATAAGATAAAAAACAAGCTGGTTTGTAGGTATTTGTCACATTTTAGTAAGAGTCATTACAGGATTTTTTTTCTGTATTTCTCAGTACACATCACAAAGTTTTTCACCAAAGATAAAAATCCTTTAGAAAGAGTCCAACAGGGATTTCTCTAGGCACCTTCTCACATAAAACACAATGTGAATAAAATTAGATCCATCTGAGCGTTTTTGCAGACAATTCAGCGCTGCGGACTGCGCTTCCTCAGTTCACGACAGTTTAGGTAACTGGCATAAGGCAAAGACCACTCTGAAAAAATGTTCCGATACAAAATGATGTAAACTAATAATTTATAGTTGAAAACCCAGTATAACAAAAGCAGAGGGATGGACACTTTATACAATAGGCTTGTGCAAAGGCCGAAGACAAAGCATCTTCAGAATTCACACGGTGTTGGCTTTTTTTCTTTTTTTTTTTCTTTTTTTTTTTGTACAGCTGCTTATAATACATTTTAAATCATTGGGAATGCAAACTAAAACTGCCCACTACTTCAGAGGAAAAAAAGGTTTGACATTGTGCAATTTTCTGCCCCAATCTTAAGTGGCAGTAGTCCCTGCATTTGCTGTGTTTCAAACGTGGATCTTAAGAAACACATATCAAAAGGAGGAAAAGAAGGCAAAAGTTGGCAGACATCCAGCATCTAGGTTTTTTGTGTGTGTGTGTGTTTTTTCTTTTTTTAAACAATGTGGATGACAGTTTCATGATTAAAAATGCTTTTTTTTCCCGTTTTTTTTTCTTAAATAAATACATTGTATCTGACACTCGTACTGACTTGATCGGGTAAATCTGTTCAGTAAACAGAGGCTTCACAACTCTCCTCGCAGCCTCGAGCCCACCAGTGTTTGGTTTCAGAGTCCTTTTCTCACTGCGTTTCGAAGCCCGCCATGCGATATCCAGTTTGATTAGTTATCATGCTCCCGTTCTGCCCTTGAGGCGGCGGAACGCTGTAGTTTGCTCCCATCCATGCTGCTGAAGACTGTGTCTGACTGTTTCGGGGAAGTGGGGTGGAGGGAAATATTTAAGATCAGAAATCAAGACTGCAGACCACAACCAATTTTTAAGGGCAGGATGTTTTTCTAAGCAACGAGACAAACAATGATGTTGGTTGGAGGAAATAATCTCTGTGTTGGCCACGGTGCACCAGAAAAGGCAGATCAATGGGCTTTGCTGCCAGCAGGCCTCCCAGCAAAGCTGTTTCACTCTAGCTTAGAAACCAACACATTACTGCAGAAATCTATATTCTCTGCTTGCACTTGGATGCATTTAATATCCACTGCTCAGGAATGGGGCAACTGTTGGATCTACTGACATTATAACAACATCTGACTGATACTGTTATATCACACATATGCACAATTTTACCAAATTCTGAATTTGACCAGAACAAAATGCAGCTCTTAAAAGTTCAAGAAAACTTCTAAAGATGCAGTAACATGACTGGAAAACGAAAGACTAAACACTGCTCTCTGAGGACAGGTCTTTGAAGACAGCAATATCCTTCTCTATGTCCCTGAACACATTAACTGCAGGCATCATTACTCCACCTCCATGAACGACAAAGGAACAGAACTTTATGATAACTTTTATGAGGCTGTGGACTTTGAAAGCCTCATCCCCTGAAATTTCATTCATGGCACGAAAGCAAATACTCACTTAAATCCTTGCTGATTCCACGCTTGCCCATACATTCCATATGCAGGGACTTGCCAGCCATTGGGCATGTACTGCCCGATCTGCGCGTTTCCATACCACTGACCCCACTGCCCGTAAGCTTGGGGATATCCGATTTGGTTCTGCAAGGACAAACAGGCAGGTGTCAGGCAGTGCCTAAGAGAGCAGATATTTGCATCAATTCAGCATGCACCCAGCCCGCAGAGTCCATCTCCAATGAACAACCCACAGGATGGTTTGCCAAAATAACACCAAAATGGAAACTCATTTAATCGGACACTGATGTTAATTTAGCAAGTTTTGGATTATTCTTTAGAGAAATACTCATTGCTGAAGGAAGAGTTGACCTAGATGTTGTGTTTGCCACATCAAGCTTCTGTCTAGCACCACCTTTCCAGCCAATGAACAGGTTTTACAGAAAGACAGTAACTTTAACCCATTGTCTTGGAGGTAAGCATAGGAATAAATTTTGACCTGCTGGACTGGACTGATCATGTCTGGTGTTTCCTTGCCCCAGTAGCACTTCACTACGTGGCCTTCTATAGTTGTGCCATTGACGGAAACAATTGCATGTGCAGCACTCTCATGGGAATTAAACCTGTTGAAATACAAGTCATGCCAATATTAAAAATAACAATAATTCAAGCAGCAAGGCTATAAGCAACCCCAAGAGAGCACATCTACATGCTATCCTCTGTATCTCATCACACAACTACCTACCGTACAAAGGAGTATCCTTTATCTGGGAAGACTCGGATTTCCATTATCTGCCCAAACGGAGAAAAGGTCTGGCGCATTAGCTGTTCTGAAGCAAGAAGGGGTAAGTTGCCAAAATTAGTTGATTGCAGTATTTTCCCGAGACATTCAAAAGTGTCAATGTTTTGAAGACACCGTACCTGTCAGTCCCGAGGTAACACCTCCACAGTACACGGTGCAGTTGCTTGGACTGGACTGATTGACCACATCATCATAAGACAGTTGTTTGGTATTTGCTGAAAGGAAATTTTAGCAGCTTTTAAGGTGAGCAGAAACACTTTACACAGAAATCGAAATCCCATCCAACAGGCCTACAATAACGAGTCAGGCTGCCAGAGTCTGTGACAAACATTAACTGTGGAAAATATTTTGTCCTGTCTATGCTGGACGTGGTCACCTCCATGTCCACAGGCAGTGGTGAATTAACATCAGAAACAGACACTGTTTCGAGACTGCCACCGTGTTAGAAGCAGAGCTGCCAGCTCCTGTTAAACACTAGCTTTTGCTCTTCATACACATAACACATGAGCACAAACTGCAATCACCACAAAAACAAACAGCACGGCAAAAAGGAGGATAGGCCCGTGACACACGGTCTCCAGGGGTGGCCACAAACTCCCATTATAGGACAGGTGGCTTGTGCAGGGGCACTACTGTTATTTAAGGTCATGTTTTAGACTTATCAAGCAGCTCAGTTATATTGGGATATACCTGAATTAAAATTGCTCTAATGGAAATGCTTTCTTTACACACCATTCTGCTTGTTTTCTATCCCAAGTGGTAAGAATGTGCTAATATTTTTCTATGATTAGGAAAGAAAAAAAAGAAAAAAAAAAAAAAAGGGCTTACTTTGGGGGTAGGGAAGAAAAAAAACAGGTCACCAAACTAAGTGTTTGGAAAAAGAACAAACAAAAACAAATGTTAGTGGTAGTAACACACCCCTTACACCTAACAATTTTCAAGAGTTCTGAAACTACCCAAGACTCTTCACTGTCCAGTACCCACCTTCCCTTCCTCCAGATCTCTGAAGATTCGAGCTAGAAAATTTCTCCTGCTCCCCATGCCTTTAACAGGAGGTTTGGAAAGACACAGAACTGAAAAAACTTACTTTCATAAGTACTCTTTGGAGCTGGAGGCTTTCTTGTCGCCCAATTTGTTCTGATTTGTCTTCCACCAAGCCACTGACCACCCATCTGCTGAATAGCATTTTCTGCATCCTGTCCACAAGAGAGGGAAAGGGGGAAAAAAACCAAAAGTGCCACTGTCAGCAACTCTTCCTGAAGCTGGTATAGTTAGAGACCGAAAACGCTCACGCCACGTGGCAGCTATTCAAAATCTGCAGCCACTTTTCATGGCAAACCCAGGCAGTGCTGCAGCTTACCCATTTATTGAAGAAGGAAACAAAGCCGTATCCCTTAGATTTGCCCGTTGCCATATCCTTAACCACTCGTGCATCTCTAAAAAGGAGAAACAGCAGCCAATTTAGCAACTTAAAAAGACTTCAATAAATAAAATGAAAATTTGAGTGACACGTACAGCTTATTTTTCATGTTTCACCTTTACTAAAGCAAACTGTTTATTGTAGCAGCAACATCAAAGCAAATATCTTCTTTTCTAAACAGAACTTTACTAGTGTTTTGTCAGGTAATAGCAAAATTAAACTTAATTTTGTAAACATGCAAATCAATAGCACTTCTCTAAAACTTATGCACTTTACAACAGTTGGCTCCCAGTTCAAAATGCTTTTACATATTATTAAGACACTAAGCATGGTCAAAGCAGCTATTCAAAAGCATCACTTAGGCCGCGTAGCTGACTAACATTAGCTGAATGGCTTTCTTTAACCATGCAATTTTTAAACTATTTGCCAACACATTCTACCTACTCATTAAAAATATTAAATAGAAAAAATGAAAAAAGATAGGAATTAAAAGGCATACGTCGCCTGTTAACTGAATTCTTTAATTTTCTCAGGTCAATTCGTTACCCCCTTTTTGGACTGTGGGCAGCTGTAAATTTTGAGAAATTGACATTTTCAGAAATTATTGAAGAAAATAAAACACCGAAACATTTATGTTTTAAACTATATATTACAAAATTTAAACTGCAATTGTAAAACAGCAATCAAACAGGACTGATTGGAAACTACGAGATATAAAAAAAAGGAAAAAAAAAAAAAAGTAAATAAGAAAACTACAACGTTTGTCCACTGTGAACTGTAGCTTGTAGTTAGCCATGGCAATTCTGTCCATTCTTCAGAGACACTCTGCAAAATAACCAGAGCCCTATTATTTGAGATTGAGTTAAAAAGAGAATCCAGCTACAATAGCTAAACCCCACTTGCGGAAAGTCAATCAACAGAGTTTCTCAGGCAATTTGCACACAAGTTAGCCAAGGATCGAGATGCTCTCCCATACAGGCCACCCTCTCCTCCCCTGCTTTGCCCCACACATACAAGCATTTCAATAAAATAAAAGAAAATAAAACCAGTCAGTTCATACTGCAACATAGCTTACGTCCGTATCAAGTCATGCAACATAACTTACGTCCGTATAAAATAACACCGTTCAGAGAAACTAGCATAACATGTGCACAACATTTAGCATTCCAAGACTGGCAAGAAAAGGTCACAATGAAGAGCAGGTTTTTATACACTGATTTTTAAAGCCTTACAGTAACCACTAGTACTACACTACAAGCCTAATTCCTGTACACATAGGCCCATAGCACTTGCACCACCACTCAAATGCCCAAGTTAAAGAAAAAAAAAATAAAGTAGTCATCATTTTGTTACTGGGTGTAAAGAAATGCTACACTTTTTCCTCCTGCCTGAGTAAGGTGTTACAAATTGCCTGAGAAGCGCCACTTTGGTACTCTTAGAAGATCACTTTGTTCTGAACAGCCTAAAGAAGGAAGGGGGAGAAACTCATCTATACTTACCCTCAACTGAAAACTTTGAAAATAAGACTCGAGAACAAGTGAAAACATGCGTACAGCAAGCATAAAAGGAAATCACAGTGAGAGGGTGCTTTCACAGGGATTAAAAAAATCAGATGCAAAGAATTACCAAAATTTCTTATGTGCTAATCATGCAGTAGTTCAACCTTGAGTTCATTAAAAAAGCACACACAAAACACAAAAAACTCAGTTTAATACCAAAGAAGGCTATATTAAAAAAAATAGTAATAAGGAAATATTCCATTAACATTCCATTTCCAGAAACCAATCAATCAATGGATGAAGAACAGTTAAACTCAAGAACTTCATTCTACCTCTTAACAGTAGCAGTATGCATACCTGTTTAAATTGAACTAGAAAAAAAAAATCAAGGTCCCTGGCTGCATTAACCCCTCAGATTTGGAACAAGACCTTGTAGACATGTAGCAGGAGAATTCTTGAATCTATTATTTTCATAGGATGAAGACAACAGCATTTCATTTTGGATGGTAAATTTAAGGCAAAATGCTGAAGTTTTCAATCAGTTAAGCCTACAGCTGTGTGCTGAGCAGGAGCGTTACTCATGCTCCCCACCACCACGAGGGAAGAGACACATCACGTTTTGCAGAGCTGGGTGATCGGACCCGTTACTGCACAGCAACAGCTTTACATCCAAAAAGCTCTTCTAGAACAAGTGGGGCAACGGGCAGAGGCCCAGGAAATTCAGACTGTGCTCCAGCGTTAGTATTGTTTTATACTTGCCCAGCTAATATTCAGAGGTTACTTTTTGCTTCAGGTTCGGCAGAGATTTGTTGGGTGGGATTGTTTATCTAAGAGACAGTTTATTTAAAGCCACATCAGAAAGCAAAAACTGGCTAGTTCAGGGGAAATTCTCTTTCAAAGCTGTATCACATTCACGCCGAGATGTTAAGCTATTACTAGTTCCCTTCCACGCTCAAGCCCACAGCCATGTGCCAGTCAGGAGCTCCTTTAGAGTCCCTTGTCCCTTCCTTCCAAACCACATTTGGCCATGAGTCTCCTCGTGAGTCTACATTTCCAAGGTATTCATTACAAAAGATGTAGTTGAGCATTATAGTTCTCTGAAGCAAGTCACATTCAGATCATATTATATATATATATTTAACTTTATCATAAGAGGAAATCAAGCTGTCATTAAAAGAATAATATACTGGACTCTGAGGGTAAAAAACAAAAAACAAACTTACTTCAATTAAACGCTTCACTACACAACACTCCAAAGCACTCTATGTTCTCTTACATCACCATCAAGAAACTCCAATGTCCAGTACAGACAACACTACAAGGAAAATTAATGGTTTACATTTGGAGGATGGAATGAACGAAGCGCTCCTTACTCTGCTACATCCTGACTACACCGCGCTGGCAGACGCCTGTAGTCACCGTTTCCCACTTGTAACACGTTCACTTGTTGCACCCTTGCTCTATGCTACTGCTGGGTGCGACTCTCTTGCCCAAGGTGCCCCATATTTTAGGCTGAGCCCCTGAGGTCAAGGGCTTAGGCAGTGCCAGTGCTTGGAGGCCACTCTGGCTGCAGCCTTCAGGTGCTGCAACAAGTCCAGTGCTAAAAGGGTTTACTTGGGGGGATGTCATGTTTAAATTGAACTAGAAAAAAAAAGAAAAAAAAAGAAAAAAAAAAAGCTACCGGTGGCCTGCACACCACAGCTAACAAAAATCCAAACTCTGACGAGACGTGGACATGCAAGCAGACTCAGTCACAAACTAAAACGGGTGATGTTTGTCTGATCACTGAGAGGGCAAGTAAAATACAAAACTCAAGTATAAGTATACAAGTCATTTTTTTCCAGTGTTACTTTTCCAAACAATGCAAAGAGAATAAAACCAAAGTAAGTTGAAGGCAACTTTTTTAGTAAAGAAGAAATCTGTTCATGCGTCCCTGGCTTAATACCCAGCCATTCAGACTCAAGTCGTTGCATGAATAGATGAACATATATTCCTGCTCTGTGACAACTTTAATTTTTTACTTACTGAAATATAAGGCTGTCTCCACTTAAGAGAGAACTTTTAGTTCATTTGCCCTATGCAAATTACTTACGATATTCTTCCAAATGGCGCAAAAGCTGCTTTTATATCTTCAGTTGTAATTTCAGGACTGAGGTCTCCAACAAAGACATGGAAATGGTCTTATTGGGAAAAAGAGAGAAAAAAAAGAGATTTTAAAAGTTTGAAGACCACCCTTGAAAACATAAACAGCACAACAATGTCACGCAGCATTGTTTTCCATTTATTACAACTACATGAAGACTATAGTTCACTACAGACTACAGAATTTACTGCTGTTCATAACAGATCCACTCCTTGGCAGCACTACAAAGTCAGTAATTTAAAGGGTAGTACTGTGACATATGATATTTACATTTTGTATTTTATAAACTGCTTTTAAGACCAGTCAACATTTACCATAAAGTTGTGAAACATTTACTTAATATGCCAAGACTACATGAAAAATCTCACTCTCGGTATGCTAGCGTTAGACTTGCATACAGTACAGTTCACTAGCTAGGCAAACTTTTACCAACTGAAACGTCTAGCAGTTTCAAGAAACGCAGAATAAAACTCACTCTAGAGCAGGACGTATTTTCAGCCTAGCTACAATGTCGTGTTAAAAACCATATTTTGTGAAGAACAAATCAAAAAAATACCTTGCATTGCAACAGTTTGCTGTTAAAGAATTTGAGTTCTCAAAAGCCAACAGTTTTGGTTGCCCAGCCATTACACCATGTGAATCCATGTGAATTCAATGTGTGTGAATCCGTGTGCAAGTGAACTAAGACTGAAGGCAACAGAACGGAAACAGTAATCCCTTCAATTTATATCAGATCAATTTAAAAAAAAAAAAGAAAAAAGAAAACAAAAAAAACACGCACTGAAGAGAAATAAAACCCTGAGGACTTTTCCACTATGATCAAACAACATTTCACATACCATCTTATCAATATACAGGCTTATTTGTACTACAGCAGGTAAGAAACATTAAAGTCCACTTTGATGCTAATGTAATTTAACCCCACCTCTCTAAAGGACTTCAAAGTTTGCCGACAGAAGCAGCAATACACAGGGTTGCCATGAAAAGGGAACAAGGTACCCAGCTGTGGAGAAAATTCAGGTTCTCCCAAGGAGCCTGTATGAAGTAGTGCATACATCGGCCTTGAAAGACATTAATAATTATGTCCTTATAGCAGGGGGGCAGAAATTACATTTGCACTCAAAACAAATAGCTGGAGATCAGCACCAGAATTAAACAGTGGACAACGGATCATATTCTGATGCAACAGGGATACGAAAGGGAAGTCTCTCCATAAAAACAAACCAAAAGAACAAAAACCCCATATATAGCTTCAGGTGGTTAGTGAATACCCTCGAGAGATTTCATTTTATGTTTAAGAAGATACAATTACCTTGTGAACGCAGTGTGTTGACAACGGTACTACCTGATGACAAAGATTAGATTTGTTCTTAAGTTTATTAACACAAACACATTATATAATATCTTAGGATTATGATCAAAACATTACTGCATATAATTGCATGATGCTTATTGTTTATCTTTAAAAACTAGTTGTACAAATAAAACAGTTTCTCAAAGCATAAGTGACACTTACTGCTGGTATCTTTCTTCTGGCTGCTGGGGGTTGTTGCCCAGTTCACTTTGACCTCCTGCAAATATTAGTTGCTGATGTTAGATCAAGCAAATGGGAACTAAGCTCAGACACTACCAGCACCTAATTCTGATGCTACAGGGGAACCCGCTGTGAAAGTTTGGGCTGAAAGCTAGAGTGGAAGTTTCTCAGCAGAGGATTCACTCCTCCACATTACACTCTGCAACTCTTTGTTAAAATCAAAGACAGTAAACATACATCATCTGGATATTTTGGCTAGTTTGCTGGGCTTTTTGTTTGTTTGGTACTTGTAGGGATAGGGAAAAGAGGAGTGTTATTCTGATAGGGCCAGGAAAGTTAAAATTATTCCTTTTTGCCTTTAGCTCTGCTCCCTCCCCAGTTCTGCATCCCAACCTTCCCCTGCACTCTTCCTACAACAGTAAAAATTGCTTTTCTCCTTAGTCCTGTCACAGTAAGAGCTCCACTGAACAAAAGGTCTAACATTTGCAACGTTTCTCATCTCTTCTTGAGTGATATTTCATCCACACCACCTG
Organism: Tinamus guttatus; assembly: GCF_000705375.1. The sequence goes on along the minus strand of NW_010579891.1, from coordinate 7,553 downwards.
GTATAACATGTGTTTTTCCACTGCAACTCACCCTGTAGACATGACAGCTTACCTTACCCATTATCTTCCGGCCATTCATAGCAGCTAGTGCTGCAGCTGCATGACGATGCTCAAAGAACTCCACAAAACAATATGGATCATTTCCAGCCGTCTGATTAAAAAAAAGAAAAAAATACACAATGAAAACCTCTTCAAACTTCAGCCTCATTATTATATTTAGTGCCATATTCATCTAAATGCTTCAAAATGGATATATGTATTTTTGACTGGTCTCTAATTTACAGTAAATACACACCTGTGATCTAGGAGGTTCAAAAGTTGCTTAAATAAACAAACACATGGTAAAAAAAGAGCTTTTCAAGTATAATTTAGAATATCCAAAGATATTAATCTGCTCAATCTCCTTTAAAATATCCAAATTTTTAAAGTAATATCAGATATGATGCAGAAATTATGCTCAAAGCACTTTAATATCCACTTTTATATAATATACCTATCCATTAAATAACTGCATAATATAGAAGACTCATTGTGCAATACAATATCATAACAAATATGTATGTATATGAATATGTTATAAAACATAGTATGGTAGAATTCTGAAATATGCAGCTATGGTTTGAAGCTGTTACTTTTCAGAATCTGGGAAATAAAGGTAAAGGCCCTTACATCCATTATCATTTTGCAGTTTTTGCATGGTCCGATCTGGCTGAACAGCTGGAGGATTAGAGCTTCAGTGACATCTCTGGACAGGTTCCCCACGTAGCTGCGGGATTAAATAACAGGTTAGAAGTGTCTTTTTCCCTCCGTTTCATTCATTCCTTATTGACAGGTGGCCAAAGAAGCCTCCCATGAGGATCTCATCGCAGGATACCTGGGAGGGTGATTTGGCACAGGACGTTGCTGATACCCTCAGACCTTCCTCCTTTCCAGGTTAAAACTGATCTCTGGGAACACCTGCAACACCTTGCCCTTTCGTAGCTGAACAAATGCCACCCAAAGGTGCTCATGCAACACCCAGCCCTGCCAGGTGAGCCTGCAAAATCAAGCTGTGGACAGGGCTGTATACTGGCTCTTAGAATGAACACATGGAAGTTTTTCACTGATGGCGGCAAGGTACCACCAAAGGTCTAAAACCTTGCCCCAGTTTAGAGTGCAACAACAAGTGAGATATGGATAACTGAGCGTATTAATAGGTTCAGATAATAATAGGTTAATAATTAATAGGTTTCTTGTATAGGAATACTGGTTAGGATTACTGTACGCAGTCATTCAGCAACTACAGCTTTGCAAGCTGTGCTCGTAGCTTAAGCTAGTGTTTTGCAAGCATATTACACAATACTTCCAAGTCAGCCCCCCTTGGTAAAGGCCTAAGGTTTGAAACCCCACTTGTCTGAAGCAAATGTGACCTGGTGTGGGCATCTCCTACCTGCCCCCTTACTTGTAAGGCTCAGTCTAATCCAACACCAACTCTCAGCTCTGGCAGAACCGACCTTCTGCTCTAATTTAGCACTTCTATGCTACTTTTACAATCTCAGTAGCACCAAAAGCATCAGTCCACAGGAGTTCTTTTTTTTTTTTTTTTTAAAAAAAAAGAAAAGTTCCCAAATTATAGGATTTTAAAAAGCATCCAAACAGAAACTTCAAGGTGGAGTGGCTCCCTGCTGCAGAGGGAGGCTGCATGGCAAACTGTGGCATCTGCAAC
>NW_010579890.1:19689-81283 GCF_000705375.1 Tinamus guttatus | reverse complement strand
TCTCTTAAGTCTTGATATATGAAAATACGAAAATATGAACATTTCGTATGGAAAGGACCCAAGTACAAAGATGCTCTGATAATTCTTTGTAGCCTAACAAAATAGGGAAATATTTGCCTAATACTATGAATAGTATTTATTTAAAACTCCCCTTTCTTATTCCTTAATTATGCTTTTGCTTTTATAGATGTAATTCACTGGGGGTATTTTGCTTTTCTTTATTTACATTCACATATTCAGGCAAGATCGCCTACCTGCCTTGTAAATGTGAAAACAAAGGAAATGATCTTAAAGGAAGAACAACTACTGCGCTGTATTTGGGTTCACTAGACAGATCAAAAAGAAAGTAGATTCTAGAAAGGTGTGAGCGTTTATTTGGAAATAGCAAAAGAGAGAGAGAATCCACCATTTTTCTTCAGAGCTTTGTTCAGTAATTAATTGTTCTAAGATCTTGATTTTATCTGGCTTCAAATTCTTGCCATGGTCTAGTTAATTGCCTAAGTGCAAACCCATTAAAGGAAATAATTCTGGATTGGTTTATCTGAGAGTTTGGTTGCAGAAATGGTTATGAGAAAGATCAAAACCTCTCTCTTCCCCCTGCCCCCTCAATTTTTTTTTGTTTGTTTTATAATCTTTATTACAATCAGTAATGGGCAACAAAGTATCCACTTTAATTTTTAAATCCCAGGCAGGGAATGTGCTGGAAACTAGCAAACAAAGCACATTTGCTAAGGAAATCACCAAGGAAAAACAAATATGATATCCCAGGATGGTAGTTTTACAGAACCGTTTTTTGAGTTGAGCCAATTTATGATGTGAGGCCAGGACATAAGGTCTGTATGCCCATTTAAAATGCCTGTTTTGCAGGAACACATCTTTTGTTTCTGTCCATTTTCTGCAGTGGCTGGACATGGCTCTGGCAGGGTTGGGTCCTAAGCTCCCTCTTTTACACACCTTGAAGGCCACGTGCAATAAGCAGCCTGTAGTTCCAAGTTATAATTTATTTTTAAGCACATGCCTATGCAGAAAGTCACCCAGCTTTAAGTCTGTCTTTATATCCCCATCAAATAAATAAGACTTCAGTGTGTGTTTCCCAGTCCCCTGCATAAGCGCTTCTCTTGGTGGGATGCTCTACTGGCTGGAGCCCTTGATGCCTTGAAGTGCTCATTAGCTGCCTATTGATTTTGGCAGGAGGCTGCAGTTGTCCAGGCTTGCTCAGGGAGAGATGGAATCACACCTGACAGTTCTCTTGATCATGCTGGGGGACGGGGGCTGCTTCTTCTATGGGCAGAGGAGAAGGATGCAAATAAAGTGATGCCAAGCTGGCTTTTACAGGCTGGGAGAATTTTAAGTAACCTTGGTCCTGAGAACAGCTTAGTTCTATAGACCAAAGGTGTCAAAGGTGGTTCTTCCAACTGACTGCCTTTGTGGGAACCACTGTATTTCAGGCTTGACCTCAAATGAGTATTTTCAGGAAAAATTGCCTTTTGTCTCTTTCATGCTTGGGAATTTCAAATCCTAAAGCAAACACCTGCTGTGCTGCTTGTGGTATTTCAGGTTTACAGTTTCTGCAAGATGGATTTATGTTATGAGATTGCCAGCAGATTTTTTTCTCTTAACTAGTGTGATTGCCTACGTACATACATTTTCACACAGAAATGCGCACTCTGCTTTTGAAAAAGTCTGAATGCAGCTCATATAGCAAAGATGAGCATATATATAATTTTAAATCATCTTGGGATTTGCAAACAAGAAAATTTTTGTCAGATTTGATTATATATGCAGTAATTTCTAACAATGTAAAAACATAAAAATAAAGCGTTTTAAATACTTTTTCCATCTGTATAGTAAAAGTATTTGAAAATTATGCTTAAGTTATTTAAGATAAAATTCTTATTATTATTAATCAGAAGATTATCCTACTTGCACAGGTTGGTTCCACTGCAGAAGAGCTTGCCTGAGAAAACTTCGTAATTTGGGAATCCAATTTTGAGTTATTAAACCAGATTTTGAAAATATGGGCATGAGCAGTCATCATTGAAGCATTAGGTGAAAAAAAAAAACCTATCAGAAAAGGTTGGCTGAGGTTACTCTTTCTCTTTTTGGAGTAAGATTAAGGTAAATGGAGAGCATGTTAGGATGTCTGTTATCCTCAGGTCTGCTGGTAGATCAAGTCTCTGAGTTTCTGGATTAAGATCCTGCATAGTGGAACCATATTGCGGGTAGGCAATCAGATTGACTTCAAATATTAGCAGGTAGGTGAGTGAAACAATTTATAATAAAGCTTTATTAAGCTGTTTCTGGCAAAAATATATGGATGACGTGACTAAAATTATTTTAAATATTCCTTATCCAAAATAACTTAATCACCTCCAGAATTCTCTTTCTAACCTGCAGAACGTTTATTGTAGCCATTCTGAGTTTGTTTAGTGCAGTCATTCCATATACAAGTATCAAAATCTAGCACAGAGCCTCTGAACAAAAGCAAATACTATTTCTGGTAATTCACATCTAGAAATTGTATTTCAAACTGTGACTACACTACTAACCTCAGTTTTATCAACATGAGAAAACCTCTTATCACGTCCAATCAGAACTTATCTCCTGCTAACAGATGGGGAAAGTTTTGCCATATTTCTTTGACAAGAATTCACGAGAGTATTATCATGTACTCCAAGATATCTTCAAATATTATGGGTGAGGATTACTCTTGTTAAGGATTTCAAGGGATGAGAGTTACTTTTGACTGTAAAGATAGCTTTTGAGTAAACAAACACATTTCTGTGCAGAAAGAAAAGGTATCTTTCCGGAAGCTCAAAAAAAGAGCATCTTCAGAATATAAATCAGATTCAAATATTTATCGAAGATGTTGCTCTTGCTGGCATTTAGGTTACATGGTCTTTCTCCAATCATTTGTAGTAAAGATTGGCATATCTCTTTAGTTTGTTAGTTTTCTGTTTCTCCTATTATATGTAAAATTAATACCTGGTTACGAGACTCGTGAAGTACATGTAGTTTACATTACAAATGTGAAATTCTTAACTTCCAGGGTTACCTGATAAATGGAACACATTTTACTTAATTTACCTTGAATACTAAAAGCACACCAGTAAGGTAAATTAGCTGATTTGGCTGGGAAAAACATTTTGTAATGCTGACTGTTGGTGGGGATTATTTGCTGAAGGCAGCATCTCCAAGAGGGAAAGATCAGATGATGGTGTGAAATCACAGAACAGCTCCTGCCAGAGCACGTGTCCTGGCCATGCTTGTGAGGGCTCTCACTTTGCCTCTGAGCTTCTATCATGTCTGAGCGTCGCAAATCTTCTAAATGCTGATTTGAGGCAGTTAGCAATGTCAGTGGGATAATGACACTGATGAGCTGCTGGATATCCATGTAGCTTTTTTTTTTGGGGGGGGGGGTTTGTAGTTTCTCTCTTTTTCTGTGTCTCAAGGCATTGAGAACTGTTCAAATTATCTACAGTCTTAAAACTTTGCAACTCAGGTTGTTTCTGTTGTTCTGGCTTGTAAATGCATATGTTCTTTAATGATATTTGTATTTGTTAAATATACTGCTTTTTGTAAGAGTGATAATAGCATATTGCCTTTTTAATATTGCTAATAGCCCTTCCATATTATTAATGCTGTTTTTAAAACCTTTATTTGGAGTTTTATTTTGGAACCTTGTCTGGGAGCAAAATCTGGGTTATGTTTGGGAGCAAAATAATAGTAACAGACCTATGAAACTGTTCAAACTATACATAGATTAGAAGTGAAATCTCCTGTGATGGTTTGATAGGTGAACAATATAAAAAGATAAAACATAGGCCTATTAGAGTTTTATATCCAGATTTAAACAATGAGTATAAAAAGACTGAGGTGTTTCATATTCAGCAGTAATATGGAATGAATCATTTGAGCTTTGGGAGTCCTCAGATGTCATGAACACTGAACATGAACTGGACTTGAGATTGTTTTTGGCTTTCTTATTACAGAAATTCAAGTTTCCAGGAAAGGTAATCTGGGTATAGTTCAGACCCAGACACTGTTCTCTTAAAACACAACAGTAAATAGGTACCAAAAATGTAGTTGGAACTGAGGTACACCTTAAGGAAACACTGCTAATTTTCTACATTTTTGTGGCATCTGCATGGGAATTCCTTTATAAAAAATTAATAATTTTTTTACACCTTTTATATAACCTGAAACAATTAATTAATGTTGGCTATGACAGTCATATTTTTGCACTCACATAATAATAAGTCTCGTAATTTAGATTTTAAAATAGAAAGAAATAGTGTGAAGATTACCATGGGGATATTTTTACAGCACAGTTTAATTATTTGGTTCAGTAATGCTCAATAATTATTTCAGTGTAGAATTCACTCACAATCCAGTCCCTTCAAAAACTAAACAACAGTTTCATTACCAGTAACTAATTTACAGGGCAATTTCAGAATCTCACCATTTCTTGCCTGTCTGAGATTTACAGTCTCTAATAAAGGGCCCTGCCTTGGAGACATGAATTAACAACTCATTAAAGGGGGAGCCCAGATTCAGGATTTTGATTTTCTTTCCCCTCTTGCTGCTGCCTGGCCCTGTTGCATGGTTCTTGGGAGGAGCAGAACGATGTAGTTATTTTATTTGCCAACTCTGTCTGCCTTTGCCATCACCATATGCAAGCGAGAGCAGTGTCAGCACAGCAGTCGGGTTCCTTTGCTTTAAAAAGGCAGGCTTTGAGAGCACGCTCGGCCATTTGTTCTTGCTCCCTTTTGCTAAATTGCCATATTTATGTGGAGGTGTCTGAGGTATCTGGACCAATAATAATAAAAAGTGTAAGCTCCTGGTGCATCCTAATGGAAGATGACTTTTAACTTATTTGTGCTCACTGAAAAAACATCAACAAGCTTCTTCCCTTCAAAGTGGCCAAAAGATGAATTTCAAACCCATAATGGCATTAAAATGCATCAGAAATGAAAACAATCTAAGGATTCATCATAGGTCAGAAAATAAGTGCTTTTAAACTATCAAGAGCTATTCTAATTTCTTTTCACTTCAAGTTTCTGAAATATTTATTAAAGAATAATCTGTGGAATAATGAATATTGCTTTCCTATAGAAGTACAGAATGCATGCTATATTTCTGTTGTAATGTCTTATTAAATATGGATGTTGCGAGTTTCTAGTCACTTTGGGACCAGCTACTGAACGTTTTGCCTTCTAGCAAACAACACTTGCCCGGTCGGGGTTTAAAAAAAGAAACAAAAAACAAACCCAGCTATTTTAGTGATGGCTTCTTTAAAACTGGAAAAAAGAAAAAGCTTTGCATAGTTTGGGGTTATTGGAAAGTATCTGGTAAGGTAATTAAGCATTTCAATATTTCATATATACCACAAATTTAATGCTCTTTGCTGCCCAAATAAAGGATGGATTAAATGTTTGAAAAGGTAAAAATATGGGTAAACAGAAAGCTCCTGTGGTTCTCCCAATGATTAGTTTGAACAGCATTCCTTAGCATAGGAATAAACAGTCTAAAATGGAAAAAGAATCACGCTGGATATGGTCAGAGCTGATAAAATCCATGTTGGGCCTGCATCGCTATGTTCCTATCTAACAAAATTGTAGAAGCAGCAATTGCAAAATGGTGCGGTGAAAAGTGAACGTTTGCTGTATGTCTGGGTACCTCTGTGTTTCTCCTATCCTCTGAATGAGGCGCTTCACCTTCCAAAAAAGTAGGCTGTGGAGTAACCCAAAGGAAATAAAAGTGCTTTAAGATAAATGCTTTTATCCATGTGCTATTCATCATCTGACAAGACCCACCTGTTTACTATTGCAATTTGCTCTTAGGCTTCTATATTGCCAGCTATTAGTAGTGAGGTCATTTTAGGTTATAATTAAAACATATAAGCAAAAGAGTCACTGTTAATTTTGAGTTTGTGATTTTAAAAAACCTGTACTTAGCTTGTTGGCTTTGCCAGGCCCATTAGGGACAGCTGGGAGCTGGATGCAGCAGTATATAAACTGTTTTAGTGCTCTTGTGCTAGAAAGAAGACCTGACCCCATCAGGTCTGATCTGGTAAGTTGCATTTACCAAAATAGGTTAATTTGTCAGTGGCCGGGGGAATTCACTGTATTTGAATTCCTTCCCAGCAGTGGGAGTCCCTGGTCGTGCCCGCTGGCCCCCAGGGGATGAACGTGTCACTCAGGGGGATGGCATCAGGTGATGTGTGAGGGTGGCACTTGCAGTGCTTCATCCTTCTCCTGCCGTGCCACGGTCCGCTTCCCATTCCTCCCTAGCAGTGTGTCAGGATTTGCCTGAGTGGATATGGTTATGTGGACAGATGGGGCTGTTTCAGTTCATGGTCTGTGTGTGCGTATAATTTAGGACCCTTAGCTGAGCTAATTCTCACTCGGTTGCACTTGGCAATCGCTAATGTCAGAGTCAGGCTCAGGAAGGCTCTGCTGGATGGTGAAGTGCTGCTGCCATGTGCTGCTGCATGTCTGGAAAGTTCTCCAGAATTTCTTTGCCATGGGAATAATCTTATTTTAAAACTGGATGTTAACAGACGATTATTTCCCTAATAGTCAAGCCCTTAGGCTCAACATGAAAATAAGTGTCACTAATAACAGTATGTCCAAAAATGAATGTACAACTAATGACTTGTGAATTTAAAGGGTTAATCTCCATTTTGCCGTTTTTTCCAACTGCCGAGGGGTACAAAGGAGATTCTGTAACTGGCCTTCTTGAAGAGCAAAGACTGAGCCCTACTGCTGCCCTTGGCCAGCTGATGGGGCACACGGCAGCACGTGCCCTTGTGAGAGGCGCTCTCAGCCGCTGTCCTTGTCCCAATAGTTTATAATTCCTGCTAGGACAGGACGGGCTAACTAGGGCAGGCCATGTCCCCAGTGACGTCTGGGGCCCAAAATACTCCTGCTGATGCTTCAGAGAGGTCGGTCTCATCAGAACCCCCTGTAGCATTTAGGGTGTTAGTAGCAAAATGCTGAAAATGGACATGGCTTTTCTTCTTTTATTGAGTGTGCTTCTAAAAGTTCTAAATAAATGTTTGCTTCTAGGTACGATTTAAGGTTTTCATAGTCAAGAATGTTAAATTTCTTTTTCTACGGGATAAACTGCTAAAGAAAACTATAAACTGCCAGTACATTACCTGCCCCCTTTTTTTCTATCAGAACAAGCTGATAGAAAGCATTATTAATGATATAATTGGTATAGGTAGATTCAATATTCATCAAACAGGCCATTACTGCAGAGATGGGGATTTTGCTGTTTGAATTAAAGATTCATTTCAGATTTGTGCTGAGATACTTTGAAATGCATAGTTTTGCATTGCTAAAGTGGGGAAACATGGTTTTCAAATCTTTTTAGATGATCTCTTTTTTTTTTCTAAATATGGATGTCTGGTACTTGGGGAAATCTGAATTCATGGTCATGGTTTATCTGCATATACTGTGGTTATGTTGTAATTTAAAGCTGATTGTGTTAAATCACTGTGTTACTCTTGTGACAAATGCAGTTAGTTAAAGGATGTACTCCTATCACAGCAGAATCTTCACTTAGTGTTATTATTCAAGGCACACTTAAAATTGTCATCGTAAATATCTCTCCGTAAGAATTTTAGCAAGTATTTTAAGTGTGATCTATAGTCAAAGGTCAGCTTCTGACAGTGGGTTAGATGATATCTAAACATTGCTATAAATAATTATTTGAACTGCATTTTTTTCACAGTATTTACAAAATTAACTTGAAGTGTATGCATTTACCACCTGTAAAAAGGCCATGTAATCTGTCCTCTTGCAGAGATTACAGGCAGCATCATAGAAAAAGGCAAGAGTTCAGGTAGATTCCAAATCCTTAGGTTTGCAACAACTTTAAGCTTTCTTCATTTCAAATGTACCATCAGAGTGGAGACAGTCATTGACAGGGCATGAAGTTTGTTTTTCATTGCTATAGCCTAGACCTGGAATGTACTTCTTGCATGCCTTATTATTTGAGGAAAGCTATGTCAAATAGTCTGAGTAATTTTCCATCGTCACAAAGCCTTAAATAAAAATTAATGTCATATTTGAGCTTAAAGACTGAACGTGTCTTACTGAACTCCTTGGAGACATCTTGATTTTATTTTAATGTGTGTGCTCATTTTTAAGACGACTTAAAGTCTTTCAAAATCAAGTTACACAAATGTATTTTTTAACATCCTCTTTAAACTCAACATAAATAGCAATCACAAAATACTTTCTGGAATGCTGCCAAGTTTACAAGTACCCGAAAAATATCATCATGGTTTCTTGAGTATGGAATTTGAACAGTGTAGGAATGAGATGTTCTAAATGTGTGACAGATTATTTCACTGTTGAGGCTGTCATATGTTTTGATAAAGTATGCTTTCTGTAATATCGAAAGTATTTTTTTCTGTATAATACTAGCAGTTTGATTGTTCAGGGATTATTCAGTGTTCAACAGATGGAGATTGGCTGCAAAGTATGCACCAGTAGACCAGTATGATTTGCTTGCAGACAAAAGTGATGCTGCAAGAAGGCCAAGGAGTACATGGACCTCGGTATTTTGCATTTCCATCTGTTGCTTATCTTCTTGAAGGAAATGCAGACTATCTTGTCCCTGCTATATGAGATGTCCAGGTGATACTTTTCACAAATATTAGATATCATTTATGTTTTAACTTTAGATTTTCAATAGCATACGCATTATGCAGACACACATCTGTACAATGCTGCTGCACTATCAACTAATATAAAATGAAGTCTTAGAGGGCAACATACAGTAAGAGGCAAACAATATCATTGTAATAGTTTCTGACAACTTCTGGCCTGGTTACAGGAAGTCTAAATTATAAATAGGAATCAATCTGTCTTTTGTTGGTGGTTTTGAAAGAATCAGATTCAGTTGTGTAATGCTATTATTTTATTCTGTATTTCATTTTCTGTTTCCAATAATGGTTATTTTCAAATTTCTGTTCAATTTCTCTTTTTTATGAAACAATTTTGTCTCCCTACCATTTCTGTTTTTGTTGCTTATCCCTGGAGTAAAGTGTAGCATATGTTGCTACTTCATTTATCCTTGCAGCAGTCTGTCTGAATAGGAGAATGCTTGTGGTTGTCCTTTCTTGCGTATTGACGTTTTATTTGGTTTTTCTTCACTGAGTTGCTGTAAATCTGCTGATATTAAGATATAGTTAATTTTCTTTCTGGATGAATTGAAAAGCTATTTTTCAGTTTTCACTTAAGCTGGCTCAGGAAAACAGAAAAATCAGCATCTTCCTATTGGCCATGCCTCCAAAATATCAATATCATAGAGAGGACTGGGGAAGCAAGTCTGTATCAGATTGGACATATTTAAGTAAGATTTCTGTGTGTAATCAGTCTATGCTACCTCCATTTTTCACTCATTTTGTTGATGTCCGTGTTTGCCACAGATGTCTTTTAACTTTGCCCCTTCCAAATGATGAGGAAGAACATTGCTCATCGCATGTGTGTGTGTTTTGTTTTGTTTTTGTTGTATATACTTCCAGATCAAAATTACTTGGAGATTTTAATTCAGGTGGATTTGAGCTTTAAATAGAGTTTGTGAAAGTTCTTTAAAGAACGCTGAGAATTTTCCATACATGTGTGCAAAAATCATCCTTATACGTTAATGATTTCAGTCTAAATACCTAGCAAAGATGCTGCCGAAACTGCCAGAGTTTATTACTGTTTTTGGTATTGAGGAGGAGAGTTTTAATACTTGTTTTAAAGGTTAGAAGGAGGGTTTGAGAAAGGGATTTGAGTACGTGAGCAGAAGCAGAGTGACTATTGAGAATAACAAGGAACTTTCTAAAATACAAAAAGTCTTTAAAAAGAGAGGGAAAGGGAAAAAGGTCCTTATGGCTTGCTGTAATATAAAAATACGGAGTGGGAAAAGGAGAAGAAAAAGGCATTGAAGTGTAAGATCTGCTAGAATTTTCTGGAAAAATGAAGATAGGACGTCAGCAGACAGGAAAAAATTCTTAGTGAACAGACAGTAAATAACAGCATGAGTAGAAGGAGTACCTTCAAAGATTTAATTTCACGTGTTATTTAAATACCTACTGAGGATAATAATGTCTCAGGGATGACAACAGTGGAGAAACGTAGAGATTAAATGCTATTATATATAGTATAACAATGACAGTTTTGAAATGCGGAGTTCTTGCTGCTGAACTGATCTGAGCTCATGCTGATGTTGCCGTCTCGGGGGCTTCCAGCATAGCAGAGTGCCAGTGCACCATGTCTGGAGTTTTTTGTACCAGTGTCACAGAGTGTTGGGTTTTCTCGAGTAAGCACTATAGAAACTCAAGTCTGTATCGACCCCCAGCAAGCAGGGTGCCAGATTTGCTGTCACCAAGTCAGGGTGATTCCTTTTATGGCTTTGAGTTTCATCTCTGGCCCAGGAACTGTATATAAGTGCTCAACTTGGTGATTTCTAAGACTTCAGCAAAATATAATTAGAAAAGTATGCATGTTTATCAGTAGGCTTGGATATATCTTTTTCTCTTGCCTCAGGCTTCCTCTAAGGCTCAGGTAATAGATGCTGCTAAGGCAGATTTAACAGGTCACAAATCTGAACTGGAATTACTTAGGAATCTTATTTGGGTATTTAAATAGCAATGATGCAGACTAAGTCCTGAGTGAGGACTGGGAGGTGTTTTAATGGTGATCAGTGAATTTGGGATCCTGCACCATTTTGTTCTGCTTGCCGCCATACTTGATGGCAAAGACAGGTCTGTTAATTCATAAAATTTGCTCGATGAATGGAAAATCTTAAACGAAAGAAGCCCTAAACCCAGGCAAAATGGCCCATCTTTTTCTTTAAGTCAAAAAGACACTGAAAGCTCTGCGAAGAAAATCTGGGTTGAATTATGAGAGTGCTTAATCTGATTCCATGTTGGGTTTGAACATAAATAAGAGGTGTTAATTTTGTGAGAAGTCTCATATAGATTAGACCTTACCTTGAACTCCCCCTTTCAAATTGTCTAAGGAAAAAAAAAGAAAAACAGTAATTTGCTATCAAAACAATAACAGTAGGGACCAAATCTCTCTGGATGCCCCCATCTGGCAGAGGAAATCTGCTTGTTAGCATATCAAAAGGCTTGGTGAGTTTCTTCAGTTTATGTACAGATTTATATAGAGTTTTGTAAAACACTTCAATACCTATGAAATAGTTCCTACTAATAAGAGCACTATCCTTACTGCAGACAATGTTGTTGTTTTTTTTAAAAGTTAAGGAAAAATGTCTCGCCTCCATTTGTTTACATACAGAATGTTTAATTTCTTAAAATGCAAACAAAATCTCCCACTTTCCTCCAGGCATTGCTTTCTCTATGAAGGTAAATACCATTCAGATGGCACCTGAGTGTTGCTTTCTTGCTGCAGTAAAAAATCATTTTTTGATTCCTTATGGTAGGATTTTTTGAGTTTTTGTTTGCATAATAACTATTATCTGCCAAATTCACTTGTCTTGAAGGGAACTAAAAAGTAATGCAGTGTTCTGTGTATTAGAATGTGTGTTCCAAAACTCTAGTGAATATGAGGTTCGCTCTCTGGGTTGGAGATATTTTCATTAAAAACCTGGGATGGGAGAGGTTTTGTTGTCTCCCCCCGCACCATAAGCACAAAATCCTCTAGCTAAGCACCGATCTAACATGTTGCTTCCACATCATTGTTGTTAATAACCATCATATACAACCCCTATATTCCTGACAGATCAGGTTTCTGCACCTCAAAATCAGATCACCCTCAATGTGTGTGACACCTTTGCTACTGTGTTAGTCCTAGGGAATGCAAGGAAGTGATAGGAAATAACAGGGTTAAGCTTTTCTATCTTTTTATTCCTTGATTTTTTTCAGTTAACTTATTCATCTGTTTTCTTAGATGTGTTAAAGAAGACCAAAGCACAAAACAATTTTGATTGCTATTATATACCCGAAGGCAGAGATTTCAATAAAAATGATCTGTCAGAGATTGAGTGAAGTATCTGAGAGTGTTTTGTCCAAGCACTTGTGTCTCAACAGAAAATACGTATCACAAAAGTAAAACAATGAAAAGATTTATTGGCTGAAACAATTTCCATTGTCATGTAGTGCATAAGAATTAAATATTTATACCTACTCACTGGAGTAATAAAAACATATTCAGTTATGTTGCAGACACAACCAAATGATTGTTGAGGCATCTAATAACGCTGCAACTCTTAAAATATATAGTATAAACAAGACTCAAGGAAACGAAAACCATTATGGGGAAATAGTTTCTTGTTTGTTAAAAGAAATAGCAAGATGGATGATAAACACCATAAGAAATCCCTGGTAGCCATAAATATGGATTTAGAAGGCATTTTGCTGATTAAGGTCTCAAATTCTGTAAGACTTCAGGGCTGCTCAAGGAAGCATGGTTGTCCTTCATGACTTACTTGTGTCTTTCAGATTCAAAGGCATGCACCCAGAGCTTTCTTTTTCTTTAGCTTGGATAATACCATAAACATTTTTATTTTTTCGTTCCAAATAGAAATTGTTAGTAGTTTCCCAGTGAGACTCTGTAACTCTGACTCAGTAATGTTTCTCTCAGTCCTTTGCCAGTTAAAGGAGAACGCTGGGGAGTCGTGAGTTTGCCAAGGCTCTTCTGGGACACAGTTTTAGTTAGGGATTGGATTTGTGGAGATAATTTGTACTAGCTTCTCTTTCTCATAGACGCATGAGAAATTGCATTGGCTTCAGCACCTTTGTCAGCAGCAGCTTCTTTTGCTGCGGCATCTTTCCTTGTAGGTTTTTAATTCCTCTTTGACTTGTTCAGTGCAGGCGTATCTTTGCAGGAAATTCTTAGCCTTATTTCTTCTGGGACCGTTTCTGTTTACCTTTGTGTCTGTCGTGACACTTTTGTAATTAGTTGTTGCCAGCCCCGGCTTTGCTTTCAGATGGACAGCGCTCTTAGTCCTTGCTTATTGCCTTATGCCAGAGTTTCTCATGTCTGCGATGGGGCTGCATGCTTCTTTTGCATGCAATAGTAGCCATTAATAATCAAAACCAATTAAAAGAGCACAGGATTTGTCAGAAATTCCATTGTTTGCAAACTGTTGATGTAAATAAATGCAACTGTGATTATTTTAAAAGCCTTGTAAGAGGAACTTGAATTATTTTCTCATTCCTTCCAGTGAGTGGATACATTGATTTTTAGCAACTTTACAATAGTTTTGCTAAGTGTCATTTTTTTTCTTTACTAAGATAAAAATTATGCCATCAGCATGTCAGGTGTGGGTTGCATTTCTACGATGTGAATGCATCCAACTGTTTTGAAACAGCTGCAATGGCAAATTTTCTCACGGCAAATAAGAAGAATGTTTTCCTACTTTTGCTAGTTAACATCATAAAGCAAACAGAGAAAATGGAAGGTTATCAGCATTGTCTATCATCTGTGTTGCCAGACACCAGCATTGATTAAAAAAAGAATAATAATTAAAAGATAAGTGTTTAAAACCAACTTATAAGCTTAGCCAAAAGAAATCAAAGCCAAGCAGGCTGGTTATGTGAATGGTATGCACAAAATAAGTTAGCAGAATATTACTTTTTATCCTTAGGATCTCAAAATCAACACTGAGTTTGAGACAAGGCTTTTTGTAGGGTCGTCTTTGTTTTTTTTTTTTAACTTTGAATTAGTATATGGTAAAACATTATTTGATTTTTTACTTCTTTTTCTTTTCTTTTTTCTTTTTAGCTTTCTTTTCTCCGTTCATAATTACCTTGGTAAAATACTGAATGTTTTTTTTCTAGTAGTGCTATAAATACCATTTGAGTAGGATTTGCAAAGTTACAGGCTTGAAAATGCTCTATAATGAAAGACTATAAGAAATGTTTATTCTCCTTCTAAAATGTATTTTAAAAATGTGTGGAAATATGTTTAGTACTCTTTATAGTCTTAATAGTCTGGAATGTGCAGGCATTTTGTTTGATATTTGCAGGTTTAATTTATGTCTAAGTAGTTTAAATTCCTGACTTATACACAGAGTTTTGGATTTATGCCTCGATCTTGGTGGGTTTTTTGTTTCGTTTTATAAATGTCAGAATAAGTAGTAATCTAAATGCGTATAGGAAATATGACTTTTGAGTCATATATTTTCTTGGGTTTTTTGTCCATCAGTTCAGGTATATGATGTCCATGATGTATGAGTGATGAAAGAAACTTTTTAATGTTTGATACTGTAATGAGTGTAAATGTTGATCAGCATAAATCCAAATATAGACATGAGGCAGAAAGGGGCATTAATTTTCTCAATTTTTTACCATTTTTATTTTTCCTTTTCATTCATGACTTTTTTCCCCACAATAACTAAATGAATGTTTAAAGCTCTTTAACAGATGTTTTTTTATTTTACTCAGGTGGTATATTTATGATGCATTAGTCTCTTTTATGTCATTTTATTTTGGCAGCTTCATTCTGAACTAATTACCACACTAGAGAGATCTCCAAATAGAAAGTACTGCTTAAGTACCTGATAGCATATTGCAGAGTCCATCACAGCTGAAATGCAGCGCGCTCGCAATCCCAGCGTGTAGCATAATTGTATTTCTGAAGCACTGAGCTCTTAGTGCTCTGCATCTTTTGGTTGTGGAACTTTATGAAGAAAACACTAAAGACCTCTTAAGTTGCGGTGAATTACAATTATGAATAATTTACTCTATACTCGCTACCAAATGTTTATATTATGTTGTGAGAGTGTTTTACCTGAAATGTCTGCAAGCCTTTTAAGTAAGTGTGTATGCATTTGTTTACATCTACATATATATATTTTTTTCTTGAATTGTGACTAAGAATTTGATTTTTTCTCTAATGCTGAAAATGGTAAGAATTGTGTGGTCTTAGTCTAGAGCCAAGGATGAAACAAACCAAATTTGAATTAATGGATGATTTTCCGCTACAGCTTTTTTTTGCATGAATTTATTCATGCTAAGCATTTCTCTATGGCATTCATCTGTAGCAGTAGGTCTTCAATATCTTTGTTCTAAAAAGTGTGCATTTTGCTGTCATACTAAAATACAGTGTCCTGTCACTTCTGTTAGCTATTCTGGTCTGTGTTCCATGTGGTTGACTGTTAATGGTAGCTGAAAATACAAGAAAAAGAGACTGAACCAGTGTCTCTTAGCTCTTACCAGGAAAATGTGTTAGTATGGATTATTGAGAGAAAAACAGCCTCGAGTCAGTGCAGAGTGTAGTGGGGGCTATCAGAGACCCGGCGTTGGCAGCTCTTCTGCCTGATTTGGAGTGAGCCCTTTAGGGGACTGGGAAGGCAGACCAAAGGTCCCCAGCTTCTACAGCTCCAGCCATGTGTTTCATAAAATCATTTTGGTTGGCAAAGACCTTCAAGATCAAGGCCAACCGTAAACCCGTTGCCACCATGCCTACGAAACTATGTCTGTAAGTGCCTCATCTACACGTTTCTGCTAGGGACGGTGACTCCACCACTTCCCTGCGCAGCGTGTTCCAGTGCTTCACCGCTCTTTCCATGTAGAAATTTTTCTTACTATCTAACCTGAACTTAAATTAGCCTGCAGTTGCCATTTCACTGGGGAGGCCATTTCCTTTTGTCCTATGGTAGTTCTTTGGGAGATCAACGCCTGCCTCACTAGAACCTCCCTTCAGGTAGTTGTAGAGAGTGATAAGGTGCCCCCCGAGCCTTCTCTCCTCCAGTCTAAGTAATCCCAGCTGCCTCAGCTGCTCCTCAAAGTCTGTGCTCCAGCCCCTTCACCAGCTTTGTTGCCCTTCTTCGGACATGCTCCAGCACCTTAATGTCTTTCTAGTAGTGAGAGGCCCCAAACTGAATACAGTATTGGAGGTGGGGCCTCACCAGTGCCTACTACCAGCGCATGATCGCTTCCCTAGGCCTCCTGGCTACACTATTACTGATCCAAGCCCTGTGTTTCCCCTCAAATGTGTCTCCTTTTCTTGCAGCCGCTGCACTTTCTTAGATATCCCTGAGGGACGACACTTCGCAGAGCTCCGGTGCCTTGTGCTGTCGGTCACGCTTGTTTCTGAGCGGGCAGGCCCAACATGGCACGTGTTGGTTAGCTGGTCAGTGCCCGTGTGTGAGCTAACTGGGCACCCATGTGTCAGCTCGTTGGGTGCCCATGCGTGAGCTCCTCGGGCTCTCGTGTGTCAGCTTGTTGGGTGCCCGTGTGTGGGCTCCTCGGGCTCTCGAGTGTGAGCTCCCGGGGTGCTTGAGCGTGAGCTCACCGTGCAGTCACGCGTGAGCACAGTGCGCTCTGCAATCCGGGCCTACCCACCGTGATACGTATTTCAGTTATAGCGCATCTCAGCCCTCCTGTTTTTCCTCAAATCTGAAATACTTCCCAAATCACACCCAAGTGAAGAGAACAAAGCTTTTGCATGGGCATCCGTATTAGGAGTCCCGGGGAAGAGGCTGGGTTTTCTATTTGCCAACAGAAAACGTGCCATTTGGTACCAGCAGAAATGCGCCAGTCTTTACTAAGTTCTTTTATTTGCTTTTACTTACTTAGAGTGTTGATAATGGTTTCACTTTTTGTACTATGGTACTATAATAGAAAAACTAAATGCCGTTTTTCCATTAGTTAAGTAATTAAGGTTTCTGTTTGATTCTAGGTTAAAAATTGATCTTCATCATCTGCAAATACTCTGTTCTTTATATTTTTGAATACAAAATAGCTTTCTAAAAAGTGTTATTAAAAGAGTAAAAAGCTACAAGGCTCAGAACAAAGAAAAAGAAAAAAGGAAAACAAAATGCACTCGGGAACTGACAGCCACATCAGCATTCTGTCTCGCTATTTATCTTCAGATCTATAGCACTTGCTGTTTACTATTTATAGTTACACAATCTGTCTGCAGGAGAAGTAAAGTAACTTCCTTGTCTACTTAGAAATTCATTAATGATTTAGCCAAGGAATTTCTATGTTTTCTAGGCTGTCTGATGCAAATATTTATGTGACTGCAACCTTGTATGCCATTAAAGCAGAGAGCAGCTCTTTTCCATGTTTGATTTAGTTGAATTCAGAGGTAGGTTTTGACCTAAATCAGGTAATGCTGAAAAAATCTGAGCCAAATAAGAGTATTTCTGAATTATAGCATAAAAGCAAATATATGTTCAGTGGGGATACTATTTGGTTAGTAGAAGTTCATTGCCTGTGACAAGTGTGTGAATGAGCTGTTCCAATTGAACTTCAAGATTAAATTACATAGAAACGTCAAGAAAGGGTCCTTTCCACAGCTGGGAAGGATTCTAAAACCACAGTCCAAATTCTTCTTTTTCTCAATTACACGTATGTTGATTCATTCTTCTGATCCCTCATATTAATGGGCTGAGAGACGTGATTTTTTTCTGCCCTAGTTCTCTCATTTAGCAAATCTAAGCATTAACAAAAGGACAATTTAAAAGCTTTTGACAATAAGTCAGTGGCCTTTCATACTAAACCATCTGCCTAGTAAAAGAATGAAGAGAGCAAATTTTTCATTATTAGTTGTGGTGAAAACTGAGAAGCTTAAAGATGATGACAAGTAAAAAAGTTCCTTTTCCCACTGCAGTGATGAGAGTCATGTAACAGCAGGAGTCCTTGCAGCCTGTGGCTTTGACACACACTGGAGTTAACTGAACGTATCAGTGACAGCCTCAAACTGTTCTCTCCAGGGACAGTAACAATATCTTTATAAAGTGCAACTGTATGGGGTTTGTCCTAAGTAGCAAAATTTAATCACAGTTTTGAAAGCAGTTTTATTATGTTGGTGCAGCCAGCTCTCCCATTTCGTATGTAATTTGTTACTTGATGTTCTGTTATTTTCTTTTTCTTTTTTTTTTTAACTTCTGAATATTGCTTCATGTGGAAATAAGGCTTTTGTGAATTGCTGTTTGTTACGTATGTGTTTCAGCCTGTATGTGCCTGTTCAGGAACCAGGTGGGTTGGGTGATAGGAGATTGAGGTCTGGAAGATATTTAAAATGCCTGAAGATACACACAGTTTTCATGAAACAGGGAGCTACCGTGCTGAGAATGATTCCGTAAGCTCATCAAATGAGGGTCATTTTTCAACAGGATCTGAAACTTCATTAAGTGTGAAATATTGCGTGTCTTCATTAAGCATGAAATAATGTGGGCAACTCCAGACAAGCTTCAGCTGGAGCCTGGACCTTGCAAGACACGCAGACCTGGTAACCTACAGATGAGCATTTTGGTTTTACCAGAGCTAACGTTCAAATTTGGTTGGTAACTAGCATGTGAAATTGTCAGTGGAAGGAAACTAAGTAGTAAATCTAAAACTGGAAGCTTTTGCTGTTTTGCTGCATAAATTATGCTTTTTGTTCACACAAGGCTATTTAACACCAAGATTAGTTCATTAGAGTAGGCCTCATCTTCCTTCTCCATTTCCTGAATGGTGGAGATAATGGAATTGATCCTGACCCTATTTAAGTTTCAGTATATAGGTATTTTAAGTCAGAAGTGTGTCAAGTCAAGTTAATGGACTTACATCTACACAAGTGAAGTAAGAATCAATCAATTGAGCATGAGGGAAGAATGCAGTAGACCAGAAGAGGAAAGATGGAAAAGTCGAATGAATTTGGAAAGAAAGAATGGAAAATTTGAAAAAGGTATAATGTAGAAGGGAATATGCTGTGAACCAGTTCCTCTGGCTTATATGCACATATTGCTATAAACTCATAATATATCGTGCTAGGCTAAGCTTAACACTAACTTCATGCTACACCAGATAATTTAAGATAAACTCTTTCCAAAATGCTTCAAAAATATTTTTGAGATGTATATACAGGAAATAGTAACAAGCTATTCTTTGCAAGCCATTTGTCGCATTTCACTGATGATTCTATTTGCTAGCATGTGTTCAAAATTCCCAGGACTATGGGCTTTTCTGAAGTGAGCATGTAAGCATGGAAAACAGAAAAAGCTATATGGCATATATGTATACACACAGACACACAAATGATGTAAAATGATAATTGTGTATGGAAAAAAAAATCCAGAATTAAAGAATAATCAGAAAGAAGTCTGCGCAAGAACCTGTAAAGAGTAACCTATCTTCCTAAAGATCACTGTGTTGTGCTTTAGTCTTTATCAGTTTTCCATATTGGCTGGATTTCTAATCTTCCTTTTCAAAGCATGATTAGTCTCCTTCATGATTTCTCTCCTATTAGGCTTTTGCTTTTTGCTAAACTATTTCCCACTTCACAATTAAAAAGTAATTATCTGACAGCTAAAAGGAGTAGAAAGATGTTCTCATAGTTTGCAGCAGAATATTTTAACTGTTTTTTTTTTTTCAATTGCATGCTTAAAGAGAGTTTAACTGGTACATGAAGAAAAGTTGGAGCAATTTCTTCCTGTTTAAACGTACAATACTGTCTGTGTTTCACTTGCTCTAAGTCTTGTTTCATTCATTATTTTCAAATACGTGCATAGGCAACAACAGTCGTTCTTCAAACCACTATATTTTTCTTCCCCTGGTAACTTTTTTTTTTTTTAAGTACTTCAGTACTTAAAGTACTTAAGTACCTATCAAAACAAAATAAGTTAATTCTTTTTGAATTTGGAAGATGATGGTAATTTTTTCAGTTACATTGAAAAACAGAAATATTGCTCTTACATTGTGAAATTATGTAACCGTTTACTTACCTTATCCACACTAACACTTTAGCAAGGTGATTTGGCATTTTGGGATGACCTGGAACATATCTCTAAGGTCTCGTCTAATGATCTGTGTTCTGCAGCTATGGTGGATGGAACTAATGGGAGAATCAACACAAGTAGCAGTACACAGTTAAGAACTACTGTCAGGAGGGAATGTGTTTTTGGTCCCATTTTCTGGAAATATGAAATTCCTTCAATATGAGCAGTCTAATCGCGTTCTGGCAGACCGTGACCTCACTGGATTTCAAGATTTAACAAGAGCTTTTCCAGAAGGAATCCTGATATTCTGTTCAAAGGATATTCTGTTTTGACATTATTTAATTATTTAATATCTCCAATCTTTAGATTAGGGAGGAAATTGAAGCCATATTCAAAAAGACCAGTTTCAAAGGAAGAAACAAGGCCAGTTGTAGCAGTTTCTAACAGAAAAAAAAATACTGGCAGTTCTAAAATCTTTATTTCTCATTTTAATCTTTCATGCTGTTTGTGTTTTTTGTTATACTAATTTGTTTTATATCTCAATGGGTTATTCTTAAAAATAAAAATAAAATAAAGCAATTATTCTAAGGAACAGAAAAGCTTTCTGTAGCATTTCATTATAGCTATTGCAATATTATCCAAGTTATCTGCTTGAAGACATGAAATGTAAAGTGAGTATATCTATTAGTCTTCTATTGATTTTTCTCTTGACCTTGTTTCCCCAGGCACATAAAATTTTTAATGGAAAAAAAAAAAGCCAGAGGAAAAATATAATTGTTTGGGCAAATTATGTTTCACATGTTGGACTCTAGTGTGGATTCGACTATTCTTCTTTTATAATCTTCTCTTGAAAATTAATTCACACATTTGCCCATAGAAGCATACTAAATTATGAGGTGTTAGTGGTACAAATCTATAACAACAATAAATACATGGTTACTTGTTGGGGGGAACCTTCCTACAATGGTAGATTAAAAGAATAACTTTTTTTTTTTTTTTTTTTTAATTCTAAACAGTTTTGTAAACAACTCTTCACTGTATCGCAATGCACACTTTTTTGGAAGGTTTAGAAATCCATCCACGAGCTAAGAATGACTCATGGTGTCAAGATAATATTTCTCTTTTATTGTTTTAAAAAAACTTCAACTTTTCTCACATTTAGAGAATCTTATAGCTTGCTTGCATAACTAGTGTGTGGAAAAGATGTGAAACTAGTGGGTTGTTTTTCTTTTTTAACTATTCATTATTTATGAAAGGGAGATAAAATAGTTAGAAATGATTGTTTCAGGGGATTTCCTGTAGCTATATTATTTTGTTCAAAGGATTTTGTCGTACTGGTTTAATTCCAATTTTAAAACTTTAAAGCTCTTTTTATTCTGACCTACATTTAAAAAAAAGTTTAGTAGAAGTGTCTCTTCCATATTTGTTTAATATTAGCTTATGTGCCAAATGAATCTTTACTTTGGCAATATTTTCTTATGTCATCACCATTATTTTAATTTGAATGCACATGAACTTTGCAGTAGATAATTCTGTACTCTTAATATGTGGTATCTGATGTACACTCCGTAAGGCATTAATCTAGTGAGGGCTGGTAACCTGAATAGGCATCTCTATTGGATTAGCCTAGCTGACATCTCAAAAGTTGTTTCATCACATGTAGAAAGGCTATTTTACATGAGTAAAAGTTGCACCTGAAAAGACTTGCCACTTCTGTGCCCCTTAATATATATTTACAAGTGTGAATAATATCATTTTCCAACAAATTTTGAAGTTGCTTTCCATAATCTCTGTTTATTCCATTAATAAGTGTTTTTGTTTGTTTGTTTGTTTTTGAGTTTTTCAGCTTTTTGTTAAGTACAACACAGAGTATCTTCCTGGATATAGATTCAAGTTCTTGACTTTAAATAATTTTAAAAATGTTGAACATATTACATAATTAGATAGACATGTATTAATTAAAGGCTAACTTTAGTGTATGTGCGTATGTATCTGGAAAAATATATATAAGTAGAAATAATATTCAAGAAAGCTCATGAGGGAAAGTAAACTGCAGCCTGAAGTGAAATCACATAATAGTAATAAAAGTACCCTTGCCCTTTTTTGTGTTTTGAACACGAGCTGTTAAAATTCATAAAGACTCGATTATTAAGGTTAATTTAAAGGTAACGTGATGGGAGGGGTGGACGTTGCCTGATATTTCTTGTCAGAAGCGTGGTGAAACATTCCTCATAAAAATCAGGCCTGTGAGTTGTCGCCAACAGGGTGAATATGGAGTAGCAGTTCCTGGCTGTCGTGGTTGATAACCATACACTATTTAATGGAGAGTCATGCTTGCACTTCCAAGTTTCATTACATTTCTCTGAATTGACAGCCCTCTTTTTTTCATACTTTTGTCACTCTTTTTGTAGTGTTATCCCAATTTTAGCTGACTGGGAAGATCTGTAGAGCTGTCTTCCCTAATTCATACTAACACGCACCATGCCGTAATGGTGAGTGAGGCCTAAGAGGAGATGTATAAAATGCATCTTTTATCATCACCTTTTGCATTTATCAACACACCTTTTACGCATCAAAGAGTGCAGGTGTCAAAAGAAGCTTTGTTAAAGATTTTAAAAGATGTGACTGTGGAGGTGATTTGGTTCTACTGGGAGTTGTTCAACTTCCTGAGCTTATTTCTGGACTCACCAACAACCAAAACCCTTCGCTGTTCTGACCAGTGTCCTCTGCTTTCCTTTCTCCAAACTACAACAACCTAGTGTATGTTGCTCGCATGGCTCATCGTGTAGCTTTTAACAAGGTAGATGCTCAAATAATTTGCTCCTTTTGGGAGTGAGTGATTAAGCTTAAGGTGGTTAAGCTCCCGAGAGCCGGAGGAGGACTGCAAATCTAAAAGTAATATAAAGATGGAAGCAATTTTTCAAAGAACAGGAAAATATGTCACCTGGAGGCTAGGATCAATGGTGAAGTCTTTGGTGAGATTGTATTTCAATATTTACATTCCTGAGCTGTTAAATTTTGGTGTGAATGGCATTCCGAGCTCCACTATGTGGCCTTAAAAATATTCTGTAAATAAGCAAGAACGTCGTCATCTCCTTGTAAAGCCAAGAAAAATATATATTTTCTTGCACAAAGTTGTCTGGGAGGATCAAGGGACATTTTAGAGCTGAGAAGCCAGCAGCTGCTTTGATGCTCAGGACAGAAGGGTGTCACAGAACGAGTGGTGGTGGGGGTGGGTGACACAATGTGCTTCACTTGTGGAAAGAAAATGGTAGTAGGTTTTCTTGATAGTGACAATAGTTTCACGAGATTCTGTGGTAAGGTCACTTATTTGCTGCGTGGAGGTTCAAGATACACACAGAGTTATCAAGGACACCCTCCCCTTGCGTCACGAGGTTCAGATTGGATCCCCTTCCTTTCCAAACTCCTCATCAGAGGAGTCTGGGTGCAGCTGGATCCAATCCTAGTCCCAGGTCAACGCTTTATGACTGAGGGATTTGTACAGAGTTACAAAGTAAAGTTTACAAGTTCAGAAAGAGAGCGCGCTGCAGTCACTTATCGCGAATCCGCAGTGGGAAGTATCTCTCAACCTGAGGAGCCTCTTTGAGAGGCTCCAGCTCAAGGGGGGATCCCAGCGTGCAGCCCGCTGCCATGTAAGGAGAGCTCCATGGGCTCTGGGCTGTCCCCGTGTTTATGGGGGGAGATGATTGACTTAGAGCCATTTTTTGAATTCAGAAATGACTGTTGGCTGGTGTACACCCAATTAGCCTTATCCCCCCATCAGGATGCAGCCATCAGGGCTGTTATTGATGGTTAATGTCTGAATAGGGGAAGAAATCAGGGAGGCAGCTACCAGCTTCAGATATTGTGGTAGTTAGCACCTGAATAGGGCTCCATGTGAGAAGTCAGGTTGAGCTGGGGAAGGAGCACATGTGTCTGGAAGGGCTTTCTCTGGCTGCTGGTGTTTCCACAAGCAGATGGAATATGCTCTGCGGCAAAGCGGGCCAGCTCACAACCCACAGCCATGCAGTAAATGCAAGCCGAGGTTGTCAGGGTGTTAACAGCTTGATCAGATTGACACTTACTTTAGCTGATGAGAGAGAGAGGGCAGCGCTCAAGAATCTGCTTGGCAGAGCATCTGTGAGCAGCAGGCAGCACGCAAAGCTACGGTTCCTGCTCAGGTTGCACTCTTACCCCAGGTTCATTTAACAAAAACAGCATCCTAGTACTCAGGCACAGTAAAAATACTGCTCTCAAACAGCCTAAATTAATAGAAACTAGTTATCCATCTAAAGGTTAAAGTTAATCTTTTTTTTAGATGAAATATAAAATATTGCAAAATGGCTTGTTTGGATCAAAAGAAAGCATTTAATTCGGGAGTGACAGCTATCAAAACGAAATGTGTATGCAGAAGGGGAAAAATCCTGTCCTGACTTAAATAGGCTGCTATCTAACACTGGCGTTAGAATCACACTGGCAAAATTAGAAGGATTATCTCCTTGTTTAAGAAGTTATCGTGGTGCAAGATTTTGGGGCGTGAGGGCTGGTAGCAATGGTAGAAATTGAGCAGCTAATCTTTTCCTGTTATTTCGGTGTAATTTATACTGCATTGCCTGCAGTATAAATTACTTCTGACCTGCAGTCATCTTTTTTGGGGGGATGGAGGGTGATAAGGAGGGAGGTCATTGGGGACAGGAAAGTTACAATCCTGCTTTGCTTTTGTTCAGTGAAATTTAAGAATGTTCAGAGTTACAATGATACAATCTGTACTTCACACTGAAAATTACCCTGCTTGCTTGTGGAATAGTTAATCGGTTACTAGACTGTGCATGTGATCCCTGTTGAAATAAATGTTGACAGACCGATTGTTTTTTTCCCATTCTATTTTACTCTTTCTAGCTGTGAGTAATGCGATCATGCACTTACATAATAAGCCCCTGAGTCAGCCAGAGCTTTTATCTGGTTTTAAATAGACTTTCTCCTTATAGAGCACTCCCCAAAGAAAGCTGAAAAGCTTTCACATATTTTAAATGATAAGTTTTTTTGTACCTAAAACTAGAATACTTTGGAACAGAAAACTCAGGGCAAATAAGCAGCAAATACATATATTGTAAAACAAATCAAACGTGTTCTGCTGCATCATTTCTCTTTGGTACTTCTAGAGCAAGACCTCTCCTGGAAAGCAGGCTCTATTTCCCATATAAAAATGAATGTAGAACCAAAGCAGACCCACTGCTACTGCTGTCGTTCCCCTAGCTGTAATTCTTATCTTATACGGTCAGATGTTTTAGGGTAAAATTCACTGAACTGTCTTTGATTTAAACCTGACATTCTATTTTATTGTGAGGCTTTGGTGGTGGTTCGTTATCACTGTCATGTGGTGGAAAGACAGAACCCATCTCTTTGGTGTAACCTGCTTTTTAATTACCGGGATCTGCGAGTAGGGTGTTTATTCTGTATGAGAGGTGTCCGATGGTATCGGAAGGCTATATGTCAAGAAGGTTTTCTTCATTTCCTATGCTGGAATTACAAGTACTGATGTTGCGCCCAGTTAAATGGCTGCTGTATTTCACTTGGAAGATGTTCTTTCACTGATGGATTAAATGTTTCACAAGACATAATTTGTGAATCGGATTTTTTTTTTAAGTGTATTGGTTTCCTTTGGGGAGAAAGGAACCACATTACTCTTAGATGATACTGTGAAGTTGCTGTTGTAACTCATAAAACTTAACAGAATCAATGAAATAAAATGAAACTTGTTAATAACGACTGCTGCTGATACTCCATTTTTATTTGGCTACCGACAGAAAGTATTTTTTATTCCCTTTTACTTATGTAAGCATTAAACAAAGCAAAATGGATAAAATACTGTTGGATGGGCAAGGATGATTTTAATGTGGCTATTGAGCCACACTATATAGTGTGTTTAATATCAACCTGTCGTGTACTTTTCTATAAGTATTCTGAATAACGGATTAGTACATGAGATGTGGCATAGTGGTTGGTTGCACTTCACAGCATTGTGGTTTTAAAAAACAAAATTGCCAAGAAGTAGCCTGGAATTTACTTTGTACTTAAGATGACTTCATCAGGAAAATCAGTACTGTAGGAGGAGAAGAGTCTGGACTTTCTGCAGAGAATTCAGGGATACCTTAGGCTTGTTGTACTGTAGAGTAGAGGGCAAAGGAGGAACAGGTGGAATGCCTTTACCTGTGGTTCTGCAGAGGTGGTGGGTGCTACTGGTAGATGTGTTTCAGCTGTAGGTGCTCATACGTGACATGGGATGAGTTTTGTCCTGTCCTTGTGGAATGCCGTGGTGCGTAGCCACACTGACTTGGCTTCTCACTGCCCATAGATTTGCTCTTTTGTAAATATGCTACCATAATTCAAGATTCTTAGTGTGAAATTCAAATTAAAAGTCCTTACTTCTGACAAACGAATTCAGTTATACTCATTTTGTTAGCTAAGGTAGGGTTGCTACTGTATTCTGAACGATGTAGCCTTCTCACTGAAGAGATTTCTATTTTGATTGGAATAAAACTGAATAGCCGCAGTATTTTGATTCACTACAATACAGGATTTTATCATTTTATGGTAAGAATTACCTCAGGTAACATTTTCATCTTCATTTTTATCATCTGTTCGATTTAAAAGTTTTGTTTAAGAAATGCTTTCTTTCTTATGCTTACAGGGGATGGGATCGTTTTTAAGTCTTAACCAATTTCCAGAAAATCTTCTAGTCTTTGCTGTGGCTGATTTATTTATTTTGTCATTGATGGATTTCCTTGCTGTGAAGAAAAGGAATCCAAAGTTCTCTGGGACAAAGAATTTGCAGTTTGAGTATGAGGCTGTCAGAGTAATGACATCTTCTCTTGATTGTTGCCAAATCTCCAATGAAATTTTGTATTTGTTATTGTAATTAGGTAGAATTCACTGGTGTATTGAAACGGCAGGCTATAAGTGTCCAAGGCTTAATCTTGTCTTTAGGATACTAATACTGCAGTATCCACAGTGACCTAATAAATGGTTTGTGGTTGGGGTGTTATTGTCAGCTGGCAGAGGAATCTTTTCTGATGCAAGTGGCAAATATTTAGCAATAGGTCCGGTCTGTGACCTGTGCTTTTAGCTCCCTGATGGAACATGGAGATGAAGTATCTCATGGCTAATTTGCTCTCCTAACTTCCAAGTGGTGGTTCTTCTTTCTTACAATATATAGGCAGACTTTTGCAGCATGTCTAACCGTCCATCTCACAGGAGCTTCAGCATATTTAGATTGAATTCCATAGGAGTGTACACTGGAGAACTGTGTTTTAAAACATATTCCTTTTACTTCCACACTATGAGAGCGCCATGATCCTGCTTTTCTGTCAATGTTTGTGGATACTTGAGAGTTCTCTAAGAATATTCATTTTAAACGCTAACAAAGTATTTGAAGTTAGGAACAGAAGAAGACATAGGAGACAAGAACCAGACTTGGGTGGTAATATATATGTATCTAAAAAGGGGATGATAATCACCGACTAATGAATTTGGGTGACAAAGTAGGTAAGTTCCTTACAGAACAGGAGCTTTCCTTTCTAGAAATGGGAGCTTTGCTACCCATTATGCCGGGCTACTTTTGGGTTATTTTCTGCTCTTTTGAGAACTCTCCTTACAGCACTACATGCACTGATAAAGGTGAACCTTTCAAGTTGGGGATGTATGTATATGCTTTTTTCGTCTGTCTTAATATAAATGAGGCATTTGTCTTTGAGGTAGCATAGACAGGCTCTGGGAAGGGCCTTTGTTTTGTCCCAGGAGTCATTTTTTTTCCTGGATGGACAGATGTAGGTAACGGTTCTGCAGGCAACGTGATATCCTTCGCTTTGGAGGCTTAACAGAGACATTAGCTTGTTCCAGGCAGTGCAGACTGAAGTGGAGCGTGAATGATCAATGTTTCAACCGTGTTTTCATCATTAAAGCCATTTACATTTAAGAAGACAATCTCTCCCTCAGCTATTAATAATTTATCACAAGGAGGCAGTGCACTGTAGTATTGATTACATATCTGCTAGCTTTCCTGTGGTAAATATCCCTCTGGATTTAGCTGAAAAATCTTTATAGGAACTTTTTGCAGAAAGTTGGGCAGTTGTTTTTCTCTCTTGGCTTCCCAATGAGTTCTTACAACACAAGTTCCCTCCCGGAGCGTTCCTATGTGGTTGTGAGAGCGGCGGTTGCATGTTCCCAGGAGCCAGGATATACGAAATAGAAGCGATTGTAGAATCCTTCATGGGAAGGTGTGAGATAGGTGGTGAAATATAAATGTCAAGATGCGTAATAACTTACTGGCTGCTAATAAGTTCTACTTCCTAAATACATTATTTAATCAAAGGTCTTGCTGAAATGAGGCTGTAAAAGTAGATTTGTAATCTTTAAAGTTCACATAATTTACAGTTTACATGGCATTTATGAGATAAAGGGATAAGCCTATAAATATGCCTTCTCTTCTGATTTTAGTGAATCTTATTAGAATATTTGTAATTATACACCATAGTAATTTGTTATTAAATGACACAAATAATTTGGATATTTCTCAAATTATGGGGTTTCTCTTCTAATTGTGCAGGTAGAATCTACTTAGTAAATATCTGGTAATAACTTTTTACTATTTGCCTTGCTTTAAGTTTACTTGCTTGCAGCAACAGTTTCATATATCTAGTTCTTTCTCGTACTTTAATTCTACCCACAGTAAAGTTGTTAGTTTTTTTTTTAAATATCATACCGCTATTTTAGCCAAGACTAAAGTAAAAAATACTCTGCTTCTGTGTTCTCCTAAATGAATATTGGATTAGCATATATCTACAATAACATATTTCAGGCCCACTTTGAGTAGTTTATGTCACAATGTAAATATGCAAAATATCCTCCAAATATGTAGTTTTGCTTAAAAAAAGTGTAATATGATTTTGTTATCTATAAATATTCATTTTGTGGATTCTAAATGAAGTTAAAATTGGCAAATCTAGTAGATCTATAATTAAAACTTGTGAGCTAGTGATGTGTGGGTGGTGCAGATTTGCAAGTTAGTAATATATGATCAGTATTATACTGAGCATATTTGATCATACTGATTTATAAGAATATTTATAAAAACATATAAAAATATGCAGTTGGAGGCTATAATTGTATTTAAACATACTAACACAGATATAGAGAAAATGAAAGCAACTGATATGTGTTTTTTCTCATGTGTGATATACACTAAAAACAGTCATCTTTATTTTTGGGTATGCTTTCAGCAAATATGTATTTGAGTGTTTTGCTCTGTAGTGTTTGTGATAGTATTCAGATGAGACTGATCAGGAAAGATGTGTTAATGCTTTTTGATAGTAAATGAGAAAAGATTGTGTGTGATTCTTGATGCTCGCTTTGAAATTTGCCATCTGCAGACATTGTGTTTGCATCAGTGGATTACTTAAATGCTGACAGAAGGTGACCATACATGTGGCAAACAGCAAAGAGAAATTTATGTTATTTAACTGTAGAATTTGAACATTTAGGTGTACAGCACTTTTTATACATTACGGATGTGATAGGTGAAATTATATGCCACATGAGTTGAACAGTTGTCACCCTCTAAATAGGGAGGTCTACAGAAAGCGTTGGTTTGGAGTGATTTTTTCCTCATTTTTAATCCTGTTTGCTTCTCAGTGTTATACGGGCACTTGTATGGAATGAAGCAGAGCTAATTTATCTTGCTAGGTGACAATGGAAGATGTTATTGAGGGACACCATGCAAATTTTTGCAGTCCTTCCCTCTTGTGCTTCTCTCTCTTTCCACAGTAAGCACAACTGTGGCATTAGGGATATTAGAGAGTTCATCCCATTTTTGAATCGGATTTGCTGATATCCTAGAGTTTCAGCAGGTTGCTAAGGTGAATATTCTCTTGCAAAGCCATGTTGACTTTTCTTTGTGGCAGTCTTTAATCCAGGTGCTTCAGTTACCTTTTTTTATTCTTTGCCTCCTAGAGTCTACCATCTTCAAAATATATGCTAGCCATCATAGAATGCATATTTTTTTTTATGTTAACAGTTTGATAAGATCTCATGTATGGCATATACTAATTGTGTGTGTGTGAGCATGCACAGATACAGGCTGTGATATTGGTTCATCTTTTCCCTCCACTTCTTTCCTTTTCTCTCTTCCCTGAAATTCTATTTCTTCACAAGTTATTTTCAAATATTTCTGCTATACATAGTCACCTCTTTGGAAATCCCTGAAGATGAAATAAAGCCAGAAATCTGGTAATCTGAGTATGTTGTGAACTATAAGCCTTCATGCAGTTTTGCTTAAAAATGAGAGATAAGACCATCTATTTTTGTTGTCTGGGTCTGGCTAGTGTCCATTACACAGTACTTCCTAGTATTATAAAGGTTTTTCTATGTACAACATAGCTAAATGCAGATTTTACCATAGTGAATTTTTACTGTTGCCCGAGCATAAAGGGACAACAGTAAAAAATTACATGGCAGCTTCCCTTGAAGGATGTCAAATCATTTTTCAAAACTTAATGAACTAAACCAAGCTGAATTAAATGGTGAAATTAAGTGATGTTGAAACGGAACCATTTCACAATCCTGGAAAGCACGGGATAAGAAGAGGAATAATACATATTTTCTCTACAGCCTCAGCAGCACCAAGTACTCTAGTTTGTGAATTAACTTTATATTCAACATTTTGTCATGTACATTAGGTGTTATAGTGCATGAAATGAATACATAGTCACATACCACTAGCTGCAGTTCCAAGTGATGATCGACAATGCTGCCTCTAGCTAGCTAACACTTTTTCCTATGAAATATTTTCTGCATGACCACATCACATGTCAGCAGGCAGCAATGCAATTTATGAACTAGCTGGAGCTGTTGGTGCTAGTGAGAACTCAGCAGAGGAGGATGTATGTTAAAACAAAACAAAAAAGCAGAACAAAAGAAGTTACAGAAAAAAAATCCAGTCAAAAAAAAAAAACCTTTGATTTCAGAGATTTTCAACTAGAAGCTTAATGGCAGTGAAAATTCATATCTGTGCCCTATTCTTATAAGCTTCAGTTATTACTAAATCTAGCCTCCACTTGAGCATGTTTCCATACTATAAATAACTGGAAGAAACCTGACACAAAATAAAAATTCCAGCTTTATCTGAGATTAGAACTGTGATTTGTTTGCAAGATGGGGTGGCGGGGATGTTTGGTTCTTACCAAGCCAAGTTATTTGCTGAAGTCAAGTCAATGAATTTGTTCTTTTATAGAAAAAGATCCTCCTCTAACATTTCTCCCTGCTGCAGTGATTTGAAATAGCAAAAGTCTTTTTGCTGTCTTTTCTTTTTCTATATGTATTTATCAAGATAATCCTCTCCCCACTTGAAATTACTCTCTGCAGATGTGGATTTAAAAGAAATTTGCTTTTATATATATATATACATTTTTTTCATTGAAAAGCAGTAAGAAGAACATAATTTTTTCAGACCTTTGTACCCATTGCAGTTGAGATGTTTGAAACATTCTTCAAAGCGCAGTGAAGTAATTCTAATAGTTTTCAGATTTGTGGAACCCAAGTCACTGGATATATTCTATTGAGATGAAGTCTAGAATTTTTAACAAAATCAAAAAAAGGGGCGCAGGAATGTTACTTTGGTAAGGATTCAAACATGGACTAAGTTAATAGAGGAGGTGACTAGGGCACTCTGCAAGAGGTGAGAGGTTCGTGATCAAATCCACATTCTTTTAGGTGGTTGTTTTTACTTACAACCTGTAAGTTGTTGTTATTTCAGCCCAGCTCAAAGAATGTGCATGAATATTCAAAGATATGTGTGTAATTGGAGATGAGTGCTATGATGGCATACGTAAGACATTCACTATTAATATAATAAAGGGGGATGTCATTTCTGAATGGCAAACCTTCAGTAAATGGAGTGATTTCCCTTTTTTGTGCTTTCACCATTGTTTGTAAAGAATGGGTAAAAGCAAAAGAGTTCAGTGAAAACATGGATTTGAATAACTAGCTCTAGGTGGACTTTCTGAAAATAGTCAGAATAGCTGTATAGGATTAAAAAGAAATCCTTATTTACATTCTGGTAAGTCACTGACCCGTTATTTTAAGAAGAGTGCCTTAGCTTTGGCTAAGTCAGCCAACAGCCAAGTCCCTTAAAAGAAATTTCAATTGGGTCGCAATATTGCCATAGGTTATATGAATCTGAGCTAACTTTGGTTCATCTTATTTTAATGTGCTTGATCCAAATAGAGATGATTAAAAAAAAAAAAAGAAAAAAGAAAAAGGAAAGCAAATTTGAAGTTCCCTAATATCAATTAGTATCACATCTACTTGTCATACAAATACAATGCCTGTCTTATTTTTATCCAAATAGCAATCAATCAAAATTTGCTTTTTGACAGGATTTTGCCTCCTTGCTATCATAATAACGAATACTTCTTTTTTTTTTTTTTTTTACCATTTCCCAGCGGGGAAGGAAGAGCCGGGCGGGGGGTATAGACATGCTGAAAATCGTTTCTAATTTTACCACTCAGATGACTAAGGAATTCTAAATGTCTTTGTTAATTTTCATATAAGAGAGTGATCTGGTAAAAACCAGCTGTGGAGACAAAGAGAGACTTCCTAGGAGCTCCACATACAATTTCATCTGGGAATTTCAAGGTTAAATAAAAAGAACCAAATCCTATAAACAGGGGAAAACCAGAGTAGGGTGCAGGAAGCTGTCATCACAGCTGTATGGAGCTGCGCTTGTGTGCAATTCTCCCGGTCTCACTTATGTGAGAAGGTCACACTTCTTGAGAAATTTTAGACCTCTTTCTTGTCTACAGATTTCCCCACTCTCAGTCTCAGCAGATAAATCTGCCATAAAGCCTCACATTGACTGGCTTGTACAGGAAGAAAGAGCCCTGCAGGAAGTATTATTTTTGTATGAGTGCACTCTAAGTTGGCAAAGAAGGGATTTCTTGTGAGGTCTAGAAGTGGATTCAAAAGAATTTGTCAGAATCACAATTTGCGTGTGTTCTTTCTATATTAATGTTGGTGTAAGAGATGGAAATCTTCACATTTCCACAGTTCTATTATGTCAGCAATTGGCAACATGATTGTAGGCTTGTGTCCAGGAAAGCCTATCTTCAGCCTAACAATTTGCTGATTCTGCATTAAAAATATATTAAAATCATATCCTTAGTTTACTTTTTTAGCATTGCAATGGTAAGTCTAGGGGAGATGACACAAAAATACAGAGTAACTGGTCACTAGCAGTAGAGTGGTATAATTTGCCCAGGATGCTGGCAAGTAATGTTGTCATTGATTAATTGCAGCTTGGAAAGATCCATTAGTGAAAAAGTATTTATCTTTTTATCCCTAGTGATTAGTCCAGTAAAGTAGAATAAAGTAAAATCTGATACAGAAACTTATTCCAGAATAATTGGGCAAAAGACCCTTCCAGGCACTAATTCATCCCTTCCACTTTGCAGCTGTATTTTAGGTAAGATGAAGCTCTACTGTTGTGTCAACCCTAGGTTCTAAATATCTTCTCTTCATTAACAATAGAAGTGGCTAAAAGGTAGTTTCAGATCAGATGTCTTCCTTTTTGATGACTAAAGTTAAGTGAGAAAATATTGCTCCAAGGAAACCAGTGGCCTTGTTGGGACCATTGTTGCAAGTCATCTGAGGTGAAGAGTGATCCGAGCATTGAGGATTAATTTGACTTTTAACCCAGGTTCTGTTTTTATGATTTTGACAAAAAAATCTAGGTGTTGAATGAACTGACTAAGGCTCTTGGAAAATGTGGAACGTAATGTCTCTGTTCTACATTTGTAGAAGGAGGAAAAACTTTCATTTCACAGAGTAATTGTGAGCATAATTGCATTTAACAAGCTTGTAGTAAAATATAGTGATAGCAAGAAAAGCAAATGAAATATATGAATGTGGGTCATACCCATGCCTTCTCACTGTTTCAAAGATCAGCTGTTCTGCTGTGTCATGACTCAAAAAAAGGTGGAAATTATTCTAGAATATATTTCAAATTGCTGTGGTGGTTGTGTCACTCTGGACTGGAGGAAAAAAAAGAGTGAAACTGATAATTTTAGTAAAGATAAAAGCTAAATTTTAAGCCATGCTACTCTGTCTTGTCTTTAAAAGGAGAAGAAAAATATTCGTAAATTTAGCAATTTTGAATTGGCCCAAAGTTGTCATATTTCAATATGAGAAAGCAGTGTATGATTTAATCAAGGCAAGCAAATTTGGCCACGATTCCTGCAATATTTTGCATATTGCTGTATGTTTCTGTTTGATTAAAAGACAATGCATCCTTCCTGTATTATGGCATGGGCTTTTCTATTCTTGGAGATTCACAAGAAAGGAGATGATAAACCAGGTGTTACCTCGGGAGGGGATGCTGCCAAAAACTGAAGATCCTGCATGTGACTGTGTTTGCAATTGGTATTTCTCTACAAAAATGAAAAAAAAAAAACTTCTGCTCATATGTCTTCTTTTGCTCTTATTCTGCTTGAGTTTTTTTAAAGGAGATGAGGAGGGAACTGCCCTCCTGTTACTTTAAAAAAAAAATCTGAATTTTTAATGGCTGATTGTGATAAATCTTTTAAAATACATGAGATTATTGATAATACATCATGCTCAAAGAGCTCTTAGCATTTTTGCCTAAGTAATAATGGGTTGAAAGAAGGGGTCGAAAAGACTGATTACCAAACCAGCAATAAATCAATGAGATGCTTGTGCTGCTATGTTTCCTCTGCACTCACATATATGGTGTTTGCTTCTTGACATCTGAAGCTCTCAAATGCTGATTTATGCTTCCAGTAAACAGTGTCCCTATTCATTAGCTTTTATAATATAGAGATGTGTTACTGTTTTTCCCCGCATATCTGTATTTTAGAATTACGCACCTTTTAATCAAGACAAAAACAAGGGTATTTCTAAATTGCTAACTTGCCTGTAGGATTTGTGCATATCTGATATGGCCGAGTGAACTGCGGCCTCTCGGCTGCTCCAAACCCAGCCCAAGCCGTTGCATTGCTTGGATGTGAGGGTGATTGAGTGAGGGGTTTCCTCAATTCTGGACATATTTTGTAGTGTATTCTGTAGCCCTACATTGTAGATTTTGATTTTTTTGATTGTTTTGGAGGATCTTACTAAACAGGGACAGGTGTAAGCCAAAGCAGCCATGATCTGCTGCTTTGAGGCCTACAGGTATAAAGGAGGCAGGTGATGGGCAGTAGGAAGTTCACGGGCTGGAAATGAGCCCATGTTCTCAGTTTTGATTAGTGTTTTGGTTACCGGCTTGATATTCAACCCAATTGAAAGGGGAGAAAAAAAGAAAAAAGGGAAATAGTTCTTGGGTTCTTGCAAGGGAAGTGGATTGGGATTTGTCACTGTCGCTTTACAAATCCTTGTGTTGCTTTTTCACAGTTTGGCCTTAGCATAGTTACAGGGAATAAGCGGTGGCTTCGAGAGGGAAGCATTCTTTGATACTACTTTACACAGAAAAATACTTCAAAACAGAGAAAGTTAACTTAATACGGAAAGCTGGAAAAGTCGTGCCACAGCATTTTTTCCAGTAAGCTTGGTGCTCTTTGCTGAGTTTTGCACTATGCAGCCATTAGCAGGCTGGTCAATGCATTGCTTTATGAGGCAATTATTTCAGCATACTCTATTCAAAATACACATTAGAACTTAACCTTCTGAATCCTGAAGTAGCATTTTTATTGCCCAACATTAGAAAAGAGTTGAAGTCAGCAGTTTCTCTTTCTTTTTATGATCTGGTATCATTAATAAAGCATTGTGCTTCGTACAATTCTCTAGGATAATTTGTGACACAAGAGGTCACATATGTGCTGCTGTGATACAGTTGTCTGTTGACTTATTCAATAGCAGGGGAAACATAGAAACTGTTTAAAAATAAAAATGAGTAAGCGGGAAAGGGAGCTCTTAAAACAAATGTAGGCCTGCTGCTATTGGATATGCACAAGTAGAAATGGGAAGTTAATATGGAATTTCTAATTAGGGTCACATGCTAATGAACTCCCTCTTCATATTAGTTTTATGCCGCTTCAGAAATTTTTTATCATATGCTTAAAAATTTATGGCCAGAAACATTAATGAAAATGAGGCGTGAATTGGAAATTGTGCTATTATGGAGATGAGTGTGGCCGTGGCTAGTCTGATTTCTAAGGAGGGATCCTTTTATTGCCTTTTTCTATTTTTTTTTTTTAAGGGATGAGAAATGATACACGTAAAATTAATGACTAGACATATTCTTTGCCCTGACTTGGCCAGCATTATTATATTTGAAGTTATAAAAGTTGAATTTAATAAAATTTTGAATTAATTATAAGGAGAATTTTAATCATAATTGGCAGTAGTTTTAGGAAGGAAACTTGTAAATTATCAGAAGTGCAAAACTGAGTAATTTTTTTTTTTTTTTGGCTATATACATGTGTATATATAAAATATGCAACTATGTATATAGAGACACTCACATACATAGAGTGAACATTTTCCTGTTGCTAAAAGCTATTTCCATTTCTTGCCTTTAAGTTATATGGATGAAAGTTTGGGTGTAAATTTTCTACAATCGACGTTTTTGTCTCAGGTATCTGAGACAAGATTGCATGATAATTTCTGCAAGACCAGAAGAAACAATACAACAGGTAGTGTTCTGGGCTTTGTCATTTTCAATAGGAAGCCAAATTTATTTTATATAAATTATCATGCAATCTTGTGTAAAAATATATTGAAAACATCTGGTAGTCTGTCTAGTTGGAATTACCTTTGGAAATAGTCTAGTAACTTTTGACAGCTAGGCTTTACAAGGATATTGATTTCCCTGCAGCTTCATCATGGAGAACTGATGAATGGTCAAAAGCTGAAAGTGATGTAAAACAAGGTTTATTTTTTTATATGAAATGCATGTAATAAAATAAAGTAGGCTTATAAAACTTAGTAAGGTATGCCCTTGTGAAAACAGTAAAGTCTTTTGCTGCATTTCAGTGTTGTGGATTACTTGGCCTAGGGGCACTAAAAATATTTCTTGTCTTCCTGGAGATGGATGGACAAAGAAACTTGTTTATTAAAACAGTAGTATATTTTGCTAATAATTACATTATATTTGTGGGAAGATATGCTTGGGTTAGTGCTTTACAATTGTTCTTTGTTTGTTTTGTTTTGAAATAGGCTATTAATACTGTGGGAAAAAACAATATGTGGAAAAATTGTTTTCTTGTTCCAATAAGAAGGAAAAATAGACAACACAAGCCCAAACAACTGAAGGGGCATGTAACATGGGAAACAGGAACTGCAATTTGAGTAAAGAAATGTCTTTTATTTTGTAGGGTTGAAGTGAATAGGAAGAATCAGAAACAACATTGACCATCAGTGCTTTAGCTACTGCAGTGAAAGAAAGGAAGGAAAATATAGGAGATAAAATTGATTTCTTTCTGGACAAAGTAATTACTTTACTGGTCAATTAAATATAAACACAATGAAAAGGTGTTGAAGTAAAACCACTTGTGTCTGTTGTGCAGAACACGCATTTCTGTGTGCGTAAAATGCCTGAAAGTTTTCTGAGGTGCATGTTAATGTGGAGCCTAGGTAGATGCCAGCACTGGAATTGTGATGCATAAAGGCTGCATACGGTTCTTTTTGGGGGCTGAAGAGTTGCAAGACTGGAACGGCAAGAGGAAAGTAATTTCCAAGCTGCTTCTGAAGGTTCAGCCAACATTCAGCAATGGAGGTATCATGCCCCTTAAGAATTGCAAGAAATGTAAGAAATTTAAACTGTTACAGAGAAAGACAAATGAGACAATGGAAAGAAAAACTGACAAAAGAAAATTTTGAAAGTGCTCTAATATTCCTTTCTTATTCATTTTCTGTTCAGTCTTCCCTTTTATATGAGCTCTTCTGTACTTTTAGTTACCTTTGCTGCTTCTGATTTGCATTTTGATTAAATGAGACCAGCAAACGAGTGACATGTTGAAGGTTGCATGGGGAACTTTCAAGTCTCCAGGCTGGAGACCTAGAGAATAAACCTATTTTTCTCTTAGGAAAGTAATGGAAGATATATAGCAATAAATAAATAAAAATAATAAAATGATATAAATGAGGAATAAAAAAAGCAAGTTGTCTCGCCTCTGACAAAAAATGAGTTGACCAATAGTATACTAGAATGATGTAATGGAAGATCAGAGTTGAGTGCCTAGGAAAAGAGTGTAGCAGTTTAACAATTATTCTAGTTGGTGCGCAAGGACAGCTTTGAGAAGATCATGGATGAGGAAACAGCATAAAGAAATAAATGGTGCTATAAATTCACTATGTGCAAGGAAATCACTCAGGCTGGATGGTGCTGTCTGAGAGATGGTGGGTTTTTTTCTTGCAGTGAACAAATAGCACTCGATTTGTCTACATATTTTAATATCTGGCAATGCGAACTGGTGCCTTCCTTGCTGCAAGATAAGCACTGATTAGAATGCTTCTGAAAGCATAAAAAATTGGAGTTCATCTCTTATAAAACATATGAAAATATTATGAAGTGATCTTGCTAATTGGGTTCACAGTGCTGTCTTGAGCACAGTACGAGGGCAGCTTTCATCCAAGGAAGTGTGCCAAGTAGGATTCTTAAACAGCAGATGTAGTATGAAATGGAAGAAGGAACAGAACATGAGTTATCTTGCAATCTCCTCTGTGCTTCAGGTGCTGTTTTTAACTCATAGGGTCCTCTCTGAGCAGTGAAACAGATACAGACGTAATGTGTTAAATGAGTGAAGGTAATTGAAATAACAGATTAAGGCGTGTTTGAACTGTTTCAAGGCTCCTGGAAGAGACAGCTGCTCATTTTTGTATCATGGTGTTTGTAGGCTGTAGTGTGTAATGGAAAGCAATGTGGGCTGCAGGGCTCTGAAGGCCGGTGGGGGCACTTTGTTTCAACCCTCATGCTTGGCCAAGCTGTGAATTTCATTTTCAAGAGCCTTGACCTGCACTTTTCCCTCCTTGGAAAGGCTAATGTTGCTTTAATAACCGTTGGTTCTTTGGCTCTTAGAGTGTAAATTTTGCATTGAATTCCATGAACAGGCACACTTTGAGATAATTTTCCTGCACGTTGTAGGTGTGCAGACACACTACTTTTACCTGGCGAGAAACTTTGGCAATATGAGAGCTTCATATCGAAGTCCTAATTATGGTGAAAATAGAAGGGCAGACCTGTAAGGATCAAAGCATTTTATAGCTGGAATAGAAATAAAAAGAAAAGTATGAGGCTATGTTGGAAAGAAATGCCCAAGACCTTCATGCTGTGGCTTTATTTATTAAAAATCTGAAGTATTGGATTCTTGCAGTGCAGAAGAAATGTGGAAGAATACAGATTCCGAAGCATACTGAAAGGAAAAGTATACGAATAGATTGAAAGCTAGTGTGTAGAACGATCAAAAATTATCAAGTGCGGGAATGCCAGGGAGAGGTAATGTATCTTGATTTTGAGAAGATGGTTGAGAAAAGATGCATTTCCCTTTCTGTTTCTTTGTAATCATTTGAAACTGATTGTAATTAGTAGTGGCATAATCGAACCAGCCGCCCCTATTTTATTAAGCATCCGTGATCCTGACGTGATGTGTTGTGAAATAATGGAGAGTAGTTCTGTGGCTATTGCCAGGGAGCAGCTTGGCACCAACCCTGCCCCGGGTGGCGAGACCACGGGGGAGGCGCCCGCGTCGGGGTCCGATACTTCAGGCAAACTGAGGGCTATTAACGCACATCAGCCCAGGCTTTGGCAATGCAGGGCCTTCACACTCTGCCTTGAGAGAAGTCCCCAACAGGCTGCTACTTCACTACTTTCTACTATATTTACACCTCCAGCCCTTTTTTCTTGTTCTTCTTTTTTTCCTCCCTCCCAAAAAGTTATTACGATATAGTTATTAGCTGATTTTTGCAATATACTTTTGTACTTTAAGTTGATCTTTTTTGCATTATTTCTGCCTTTCCATTCCTAGAAATTGTTGTTCATAATCTCAACCAAGCACTGTATATGTTTGGAATCTGAGGCATTTATGAATGCTTAAAATGATTGATTGGTTAAATGAGTGATTAAAAGATAAATCAAGTTGATGTGAGAATATTATAGCACATTACTCAATAAAATAACTTTAATAGGACTGGAACAACTAGTCTTACTCTTAATAGTATTTGTAAAGTATGGCCTTACTGTATCAAATTGCTGCCATGAAAAGTGAAGAATTGAAGAGCGTGCATCAGAAGTTATAAACTTACAAGCCAGTTTAAGATGCTTTGTATTTTTAAAATTTGTTAGTAGAATAGCTAATAGGATTTATATTGCAAGCTTATATACAATTAGAAGTCAGCGTAACTCTAAAACATAGACGTTCATTGTAAATGCAGATCTTAGTCAACTCATCTCACTATACAGACGATACAAAGTGCAAAACTGTACAGAAGCAGGTTTGCAGATTTGCTGTTTTCCAGTATGAAAAGGATGTAGTCTACACAGATGCAGATCAATAGAAAATCAAGGTGTGAATTTGTTGGTTGACCAAAACGACCGTTCTTGCTGTCACACCTAAGATGAATGACCAAGCTCCTCGCTTTATGGCATTTTTTGGAGATAGAGACATATAGCAGTTTTGATTCTGCAGCATTAGTGAACAGGGATGGATGCATGTAGAAAATATGCCGTGGGACATCCTGATCTGTTTTTTCAGCGTAAGGTTGTTTTTTTTATTGTGTGTGTGTGTGTTTTTTTCCTTTAATAATGTCTAACCAGGTTAGTAAGACATGTCTATAAGACAGAAATTGCGTTTATTGATAGCACTAGCTAACTATGCCATATCAGGAAGGAAAGGGAATTGTCAGTACCTATGAGGTAGCTTCAGTAACACTTGACATAGACATGATCCCACATCCAAGTCTGTATGATGGAGGGGTCTGTCCTTAAGTCACCAAGAAAGTGTGTTGACCTCTTATGCTGGTTATGCTGTTCATGAGCTATGAGCTACTGGGTTACTTTATTTTTGGTGATATTAAATCTTTTCCTTTTAAAAGAACTAATATCTGAAATATTTTGAAATAATTAATGATTTTGAGCTCAAAATATTGGAAGCAAACTATTTCTAATCTAAGACTGGTCTATTTCTATCTCTAATCTAAAGTGAGATTCATTTACTGCACTCTTCTAGCAGCCAAAACACGCACATACATCTGTGCATATCTAGTAGTCACAGGAAAAAAATGTATAGGAAAAATACTGCCTTGGAACAGCTTGTTAGCTGAGCAAATGGTGTGCCTGGCTGAAACATGCGGAGCAGCTTTAAGTGTATGCTGGGACTTGGTGCACTGTGTTACTGATTCTTTTCTAATTCAAAATCAAGCTACTGTACTGCACCAATACATTTTTGGGCTTATATTAAATAATGAATTTCCACAGTACACGCCATAAAATGAATTGGCAGATCTCGTGAGTGATTGGACTGTAAATCTGAAACGAGACTCCCTTCGTCACAGTTCCAGTGCTTCCCACCAACTGTTCGCACGCCTCAGGTGCCAGAACGGATCAGAAAGTGCTGGGGGAAAGGCTGGCAGCTCTGCTGAGGGTAGGGAAAATGCAACACTATTTTTTCTGCTTTTAACTGAACACCACGTGCACAGTGTGAAGCTTTACATTTTACAGGCTTAGCTTAGGTCGTAAGATCCTATTACAATGTATCGGTTACCTTTATGTTTATAATCAGAGCTAATGCAATAAAGAAATATCCTGCCGATGTCTGCCCAGGTGCCAACTGATTGGTTTTAACCTGGTTTTCAAGCATTTCTTTCTGTTACACCGTAAGGTATGAAGCATAACGGAGCAGTGTGCAGACATAGAAAAAATGTAAAGCAATAGCATACCTTTAAAATTATGTTTTCATGACTATCTGATACCAGCACAATTTTTCCATAATACCATCATGTTTTTTTAAATCCTTCCTTTGTTAGTCATAAAATGAGTTTATGTTCCCAAAGACATTGTAGGAAACAGCTGTTGCTAAAACCCGAGTGTGCAGCAGGAGGCAGTTGACAGTGGCTCTTTTAAACATGTGTTTCTAGGACATAAGGCTGCTGAAATGCTTCAATTAATAACAGAAATGGCCACCAGCTTTATTAGGTTCTAATTTACCCCCAAAGTTTAAGTGTTCTTAAATGAAGTTTTTTGGTCTAAAAGAAGTCGGAACAGTCGCAACTGGGGAGTCTTGATCATAAACCTTTGGCTGGCTCCAGGGAGAGGCTTCCCAGGCTGCTGTTAATTGTCAGTGCACTTCTGTTGGAAATTAGTGCAATATAGGAGAACTGTGTATTTTTTCTCCCCTAGCTAAGCAAAGCTAAGTACGGCTAGCAAAATGCTGAAGTCCAGAAGTCCAAAAAAAATACATGTCTTGTTTTGACTAAGAAGGTATAGGTTTAGCACTAAAGACAAACATCATGCAAAAATCAAACCAACACCAGCAAACTCCATTTCATTTTGTAGAACAGGAACAAAAAAGATAATGTACACTAAGTTTCTGCCTTATTTATATATACTACACTGCTACTGAAACAGATTGATTTTTCTTTTTGATACAAGTAGCTTGTAGGTGAATCAGGTCTCTAGCTGGCAGGTGTTTCCCATACATCAGGTTGGAATGGCTTTCTGTGCCGGAGCTCTGGAATAGACTTGTCAGCCAAGAAAAATCACAGCACAAAGATATCCCTGAGTTCCGCTGGTATTCAGTTGGGTTGGACGACCCGTTTTCTCATTAACAAATGCAATGTCCGCAGTGAGCTCCCTTACTTCAAGCACTCTCACATAAGCATAAAAAAAAGCACAAAATGTATTTTAAAATCTTAGAAATAAGCAGTGGATGTCTGTCTGGTGGAATAGAGAAAGCAGATGTAAAAATATGGGTGAAATGGTCTCAGCAGTAGTTTAAGGAAATTGTTTGTTCCAGCCATCTGTTGTGAACAGAGGAAAACAGCAAAGGTGTGAGGAAATGGTTCAAGTATAACTGATGTGGTGAGATATCAGGTGGGAACTGTAAGTTCTGTGGATGGATATGAAGTGCTAGATGTTAATAAGGTTACAGAGGATTTGAAGATGATATGTTTATGGAAGGTCTGAAAAGGAGGTCTGCTCAGAAGCAGATGGG
The DNA here is from genome assembly GCF_000705375.1 of Tinamus guttatus. The sequence continues at coordinate 38,390 of NW_010579890.1, read as the reverse complement.
CAGTAGGAAAAATGAGAAGATCTTGTTTGAACTTGATGCAGCTGTTAGGTATCCATGAGGAGATTTAACAAAACTGGTTAGGATTTAGTTCACTTATGTAGAGAGATTACCTTATGAGTCATAGAATAATTTGTCCTCGTAGATGACAAATGGCCAAGGATAAGATGGGTAGACAAAAGAGTGGGAAAGCAAGGACAGCACCTCTTAGAGCACTGAAAAAAAGCTGATGGTAGGCAAGAAGGAGACATAGCTAATGTGAAAGGGTCATTGCATGAGGAATTGTGTTTAGCTGCCTGGCTGATGTTATACAAAGAGGTTTACAGGTTGGTTGAGTGTGAGTCTTTGTCTTAAGGTGACAGAAAGAGTGGAGCAAAGTGGTTGTGGAGAACATTAAAGGAAGGAAACTGGTACCCAAAAGTGGGAAGGTGGCATCTTGCAAGAGATAACAGGTCTGCAGCCTTTAAATGTTTCAATGGACTTTCTTGGAATAACGAAAGAAGGGGAAGAGGGATCCTTTTAGGCAGAGCTAATTAGCCTAGACACCCAACCGTGATTTAAAATCACTAATAAGGATCTCTGTGAACTGCATTGCACTGTATAGACATCTAGGGCCCTTCAGAGCTCGCGGGTGCATTTCCTTCTTGATGCTACATTATGCGCTATAGACAGGCACTAGGTCAAAGAAAGATGAGAGCTTGTATTTTCTCTGTGTGTGGGGAGAAGGCCTTACATAAATGTATAAAATAATTTGTAGCTTCCACATGTTAAATAATGATTTTCTTGATGAAATTAATACTGAATTTGGACTTTCCAAAACACAAATTTGCCTTTATTTAGGTAGTAGGATTATAGGGGAGGTAACAGTTCTTATCTATGAGACTTTATCTGTGGTCTTCATAATAGAGTGAGACTACCTTACAAGTCAGACTGGGAATGGCTTGCTATATAACAGTTAAGATTTCTAAGTAGTGACTAGAAACAAAAGGTCTCTATAAGCAGTTTTCACAAAAATGTATACTGCCCTACTTGCAACAGAATGAAACTTTAGGTTACAGACTGTGCTGTAGCACAAAACCTGTTGTCTTTAGTAGTTTGAGATATATCTTTCTGAACTTTGTACTTTCCTATTTTAAAAAGAAAATTATTAATTTTCCTAATAGGGCATTCTAGAGGAGTGATGCTTTATATAATGCTAATTTTATTCTCCCAGTTTTTCTTCATTTGCTTTTAATAATGTTTATCAAATAATGGCTGCAGGTTTAAGCAAATCTGTTCCTTCAGGCTATTCCGATCGCAGAGTACTGTAAAGAGGCAAGTTATTGTTAAATCTGATCATGGCTGAGAGAGAAAATAATTGAAACAAAACAAACAAGACTTCACTGAAAACTCTTTCTCAATATGTATTTCTTACTGCATTTTTATTTTGACCAGGTTTCAGTTCAGAGTGAGCTTTACAGGATTTATTTTTAATATATATTTATTGATAGGTAAATTGACAAACTGCTTATCTTAGTTTGAGACAAAATTTCCACTTCTTTCCCTCTATGCTAACCTGCTGAAATGCAGCTGAAAGTTAGTAATGGCTGAAAGTCCTAGACATATTATGACTGTTTGCTGCCTTTTTCAAATATCTCTACAGCAATTTGGGGGGAATAAGTATCCTCATCTATAACAAGCAACTTTCACACTTCCAGTAACACCTTAAAATAATAGTGAAGGTGCTGGGTAAAATACTCATAAAGCAGAGAGATTGAAATTTCGGGATGTGAATAAAATTTTAGCTAGGTGCCTTTGCTTATATATTATGGATCTTTAATGACCACTCAAATCCTGTTTGTTTTGCAGATACTCTCTTGCATACCATAAACTAGGAATAGTGGAAGGAAAGTGTGTTCTCCCATGGCTCTGGATTGAGGTTAATTCTCAAATAATGAAAGGTTTTCCAGCAGATAGAAATGTGAGTCTTGTCATCTCTACCTTCTCCTGTTTCTTTGCCATCTCTTACTAGAAGCAAGAAACAATTTAGTCATCCATACCTGCTTCTGCTAATAGTTTTTATCCCAAACAAAAGATGAAGAGTGAGAAAATGAACAGGACAGGCACAAAGTAAATGAGAGCCAAAGCCCCTCAATGTTAGCATGTTCAGCTAAGCAATTCCATTCCCAGAAACATTCTTCTGCCTTTTCTGTTTGCATTATCTGTCCTTTTCTGCTGATGATCTTTAGAAGAATATGTAAGGGGATAAAATTGATAAAAATGTTGCTAATTACAGGGAAAACATCAGAATGACTTTTGAAAAGGAAGGTCATGGCTCGCAGGCCTCTTGGTGTTGCTTAACGTAGTAAACAAATGCAATAGGGAAGATTCATGTTGAAATGGTTAGTTTAACGGAGTTTCCAAAAGCCTTTTGATAAGTCCCTAATGAAAGACTGTTGGGATAAAATAGAAGACCCATGAGCAGACTAAAGTGATGGTTAAAGATTTGGAAGCAAATTGATGAATGATCAGTTTTCACAGTGGAATAAGGATGATATGAGTGAAGTTCCACTGGAACCTATGCAGTTCAACGTATTTGTTGAAGGAAGGTCATAGTGACAAAGTTGTCTAATGATATTATGTTATTCAGATTAGTTAAGATGAGCGTTAACAGGTATTACCATTAGCAGATTCCAGGTTCAAAAGGAACAAAGTGCATATGTAAGTATAGATATTCTGGCAACATGATGTTGCAACTGCTCAGCATTTCTTTCAAGGGAAGACTGAGCAATTGGATGGAAAAGAAAAACTCATCGAGGAACACAAAATGAAAAAAGTACACAAAGTTTTAATACAACAAATTGGTGGAGTCTGGGAAAGTGTTCGGGGAATAGCTGTTCTTCCTTGCCCCTCCTGAATAGGAGAATCAGGAAAACAAATGTAGAAAAAAAAAGAGAAAATTTCTTTACATGGAACAGTTATCTCAGTTGTCACTTCACTAATTGTGAAATGACTACCTGCAGCAAAAAGCAAAATACAGATGGAATGAAGCTGTTGTCTTAAGAGTAATACTAAAAAATCCAGACTAATTATTTTTGATCTCAAGCTATCCGCCTTAGTCATTTACCTAACCAGCCTGCAGTAACAGCTATATGAATCACTAAGTAACCTAATTATAGTCATTAAGCAGGTGTATCCAGTGTGTTTTCCTTGTATTTTTTTCTCCTGTTTGTAAATCTTCTTGGCATCCAGAAATTAGATACAAAAAAGGTAGACAACAATTAGGTATACCAAGAAAAATACCAGAAAAAAGACAGTTTGCACTTCAAAGTCAGCAGTTTTTGCAAACTTTTAAAATAACATTATAGAAAATGAAACAGAAAAGCTTACTTCAGCGTTTAAGAAAGATGTAAGCAATTTTAAATTGTACTTTGTCCCCATAGAGAGTGTGAGAATATTTCTAACAAAATATAATAAAAGCATTTACTAGCCAATAACATAGTTTTCATATTAATTTCTCAATTTCTAGGGTGCTTAATTGTAGATCTCAAGGGCATGAGGTTAAAGCAGTGTGATTCCAGGTTGAAAGTATGTGCTGTTTTCCTATTCCGAGTGATGCTTGCTTTGCTTCAGAGATTTTTATCTCCCTTTACTCCGAATTTTTGGCAAATGAGGTTGTTTGTACGTGAATACTGAGGGTACAAGCTGCATACATTTTAGTAAAAGATTGCTCAAGCTGGGAAGATAGAATCCAGCGTGAGATAACTCCCCTTACAATTAATGATGCTGAGAAAACTCAGGAGCAAGAAGCAAAGGTGGCGACTGGTGCTGCGTGTGGAGTGGTGGAGTTCAAAGACAAATGTCATGCTGAGCATTTCCTCAGGAGTGGGGTACAAAATCCAAATGCCTTTCTGGGAAATAGGTTTCAGTTAGTTGAAATAGTGTAAATGAGAGTGGTTCAGACTTTCTTCTCCAGTTAGAAAGATGAGACTCCATTCACAGTAACCTTGGTTATAAAATGAATGGTTATGTTTTCTTCTGGTTTTGGTACTGAAACTGTAATTGATGTTACTAATTTAAACTAGAGAGTAGCTTTAGTCAAAGAGAAATAATGTGTTTTAAAGGAATGCAAATGACTTATAAAATGCTTGAAGCTGTGGGTCTTTTTTTTCCTTTAGAGTTTACCGGCTTCATTGCATTGGAGGGATGACCTGTTGGTATCGCTAGCAGCAGAAGAGTCCTGCATGAGTGGCTCTTTTAAGTGCCCTGTACTACAGGCCACAGGCAAAACTGTTAAATACCACAGCATTTCCCACTCTATTAGGCTAATGAGGAAATAGATTTTACCTGAAAAAAAAAAATGTGCTACTTAGAGTCAGAAGGGAAAGCAAGGAATGGTCATTTCCAGTCATGAATGCATGAAGCTATGTAGTGTATTATAAAACCAGGGGGAGCAAAAATCCAGGTTAATGGCAGGACCTAAAGAACTGCACAGAAAATACTACTTAGGGATGCCATGTTTACAGATGCTGTAATACAGCTTTAAAAGGCAGCTTGTTGTTATTACAATTTTAAATACATAATGATTCTTATTCCTAGATCCAGAATAAAATATCCCTGTAATGAATTCACTTTATAATTTCTGACAGTTTCTCCACAAAATTCTATTTTCACACTATAATCCACAGGACAGTTAAGTTGAAACACCTAAATACCTTTAAGGAGTTGGGCCTGTACGAGGTGGTGAAAAATGCTACTATTGTATCAACCATAAGAAGAAAATTAAGAATTGCTTTTTAGTAAAACATTATGGATTAAAGAGTGGGTCAGAATGCAACCTTATGGGCAATACTGGAAAGAGTAGGACTTGGACTGTTTAGTCTCTGTGGGACTGAAGTCTAAATGCATATTCATACTGGTAGTGTGTTGTCATGTATTTCTGAAAGCATTTACATTTTCTTATTAATTTTCAAGCTGATAAAAATTTTGGCTATATGCAAAAATTATTAGCATTAAAAATTTGGGGTAAAACTGAGGGTTTTTTACATGCAGTTTTTTTGCAGCATATTGTACTAAAATACTTTTGCACCCTTTCCATTATGTTATTCATAGGGTGAACAAATATTGGTATTAAACAGAAGAAGAAACAGAAGGTATAGTAACCATAGCCTGAAGACAATTGTTTTCATCATGCTTTTGCAGAAAATAAGCCTAAGTTGACATACAGCACAATCTAAATAAGGTTTTGTTAACGAGGGCATTATAAATGATACTCACATTAAAAATGGAGAAAAAGGCTTTATAATTAGTTCTATACTTCAAAAACTAACTACATGTTGCAATACACAATTTTTTTTGTCTGATAAGTTATATTTTTGCAGTTGCAGCAAAATATCAACTTAAGTTTTACATGCTGCATTTTTTTCTCATTTTCCAAGTTAGTTTACCACATTAGCAGTCCCTTTAGTTACAAATATATTTTTGATTTCGCATTGCGTGCAGTTTTCTGTACATCATAATGCTACCCAAAGTAAAACATGTTTAGGCTTTTTGAGCTATTGAATATTTTTTTGGCATTTCTACATCTTCAGTTTCACAGCTGCGTGTTATGGATTTGGCTTATTTGCTTATAAGTAACAAATGGAGTAGGATAGCCTTTAAAATGATCTTGTCTATGAGGACAAAAATGTTAATAATGCAGCAAAAGGGTGCACAAGTATAAAGGCAACATACAGATGTTAATTGAAGTCCATGCCTGTACCTGAGAAGCCCCCTGTCAATATTTATTTGCAGCCCTGGTTTTGTTCCTTACAGCGAGGCGCGAGGGGCGTTGCGCGTGCGGAAGGACTCGAGCGCGGTTGTTCAGGCTCTGCTCGGCCTCGTTGCAGTGGTTTGTGCTGCTTGGCGTTTCTGTGCATTAGGAAATGCACTTAGTGCCTCCCGTTCCAACCCCATCCCTGCGTGCTCCGCCACAGAGCAGGGCCGTGGGCACGTGCCGGGGAATCGGCATAAATGCGCCCATGCCGAGGGCGCACGGACGGGAGCTGTGCCGCCTGTTCCCAGCTAGTCTCCCAGGGACTAAGTGTATCTCATATTGTATTGATTGTAGCCAATAAGTGCCTAAATGATTTGATGTGAGGCAGAGGGATTATGAAGGGAAGAGGGAAGAGGCAGCTTTAAAGAAATATGTGGTTTAATTACAGGATGAATTTCGCCTATCTGCCTCCCCCTAGGAATTTAACAAATAGGCCTAAGTGCACTTAGCTGTTCCTGACATCTGTTGAAATGGTATCTGCCCATGATGAGGGGGTCGTGGGAATTGGTCTGGGGGTATCGTCAGAATCACTGAGCCACGGGAAGATGCTTTCCCCTTTGCTAAATTAGAGGAAAGAAAAGCCTGCGTTAGCAATCTTAGGTTAAGACATAATAATTATGGTTTCCCTAAGAGAATTCTACTTTTTGATTTAATGACACGGGCTCTGTCTTTAGCAAGATGTTAAGTAAATATTAAAAATAATATTAAAACATAAGCAATGTAATAAAAATCTAAATTGGAATCAAAAACTCTATTCCTGGTGCTACTGTTGATAGCAACTTGATTCATGCCTCTTGAGAGAAGCACTTGGGTTCTCTCTGTTTTGGGAGATGTTTGAAACTCAAAATGTCTTAGCTGAACGGCAGCAGTAGCACCATTCAAGAACAGGGAATGCAAACCTGGAGTTTCAGCTTCAGCTTGGTGGAAAGACCAGCATGGTAAAGACTGATGTTGTGTGTTTGCTCATTTTTATTATATCTATAATTCAGGAGGAAGCATAGATTCCTTAATGCCTTTTACTGCATTTTATAGTATTTCTATATACTTGTGCAAAAGAGAACCTGGTAATACCTCTGAAGTCCTGAGAGATGAAAGTTGCTCTGCATTATTTGAAAGCTGTGTTTTCCAGCGCTTGGAGCGTTTTTGTGTATTAGCTCATAAATTACACCTAATTCGTTGCTTTTATAAAAGTGATAAATGTTTATTTGGGGAGGTAGCAACGAAATGTGAGATTATGTAGCTTATTATCCAAAGTTGAATGCATGCCATTTACCTCGTGTGCGTGTCTCTTGACTATGGATTTTTCCTGTGCAAAGACTCTAAACCACAAGACCAGACCTGCTTTTTTGTTGTTTTTTTGTTTGTTTGTTTCGTATACAATACAAATTCTCTCCCTGCAGCATTCTTTTCCCATAATTTCCATAGATAATATGAAAGCAAACATACATGGTTAATTTATTCTACTGTAAAAGACAAATTAGGATTTATGGCTGTAGAAAAATTTTATTGCTCGTGTTGCTTACAAATACAGTAATTGAGGACGAAATTACAGTTTGGCAAACCATGCAATGTTTTCTTGGAAATGACTGTTTGAATTTACATCCATCTAAATGCATGATGCACTCTACTGATTTATCGTTTTCTCCAAGAGTGCACGGATGTTAAATGCTCAAGCACATGACAAAGATGAGAGGAGAAAGAAAAAAAAAAAAAGGCAAACCTAAAAATTTGATATTTTTGGATATTTTTTCTATTACATTCCTAAATGTATTTTATAGATATATTTAGCTGTATTACACAAAAAATGTAGAAAGGAAGAAGACGACCTATTCTTGAATATTCTTTTTTGTTTGTTTGTTTGTTGATCTTAAAGCAGTTATTTTTAAAAAGTTGCTTGTATCTGAATTATGAAGAGGGCTTGTCCCCTCCTTGTTCTCTCCACTTCTTTTTAAAAGCTGAGCTTTTATAAGCAAGCGTGCATAGACCAATCTGTGCAGCACTACTTGGCACAGAGCCCTTGGTTTCTCCCAGAAGGAATAGCTTTAAAAAAAAAAAAAAAAAAAAAAAACTTCATTTGAAAGTGCAACTAGAGTACGATAGACTACATCAGTGTAAAAAACATGAAAAACATGTCACTTTATGGCATTTGGTATATACAGAAAGATGCCATCAGCTGTTTCCCTCTTGCAGATCCAAATAAAAGAAGAATCTCCTAGAAAGCGCAGCAGCTTAAACAGGGCGCTTTTTCTGTAGCGGAGATATTTTTCCCCAACAATAAACTTAGTATTCACATGAAAAAAAATTATTTGAATCTTTTAATTTCAAAACTCTGAATGGCTTTCCAGTTTGCTCTGAAGCATGCTAGAGTACAAATTACAGCCAAAAATATTGAGATATGAAAAATTGCTCTTCCCAAACAACCCATAATTACTACTTAATTTTTAGGACTGTTTTCCTTTATTGCTCAATTTACTGAAACTTAAACTTAAGTTTTTTTTTTAAGTAAACTTAAAAGAACCCAACTTTCTAATGTTTAGTATAAATTTCCTCGCAGTATGATTAAATACTACTTATCAATACCTGCGCAGCTATAAATACTGTAGTCATCTTTTAACTGAAGTAAAAATAGTTTTTTTCTCCCCAAGCACCCAAATTATTAAATGGCAATATATGCATAATTATTCTGTTTTTTCACTTTTAGTTGAGTATGACTTATCAACCATAATATTGTAGTAAATCTTAAAGCAACTTCCAAACAACTGTCATGTAGTATATTTTAATCTAGGCTAAAATTTTGGGATGTATCAAAATCTTGCACCCATAATTTGATTTCTAAATATAACGGCCTGATTTTACCAAGACGTGGTACAGTGACTTGCTAAGGTTTGCCATGCTCTGCATTTCTGCAAACCAGGCCACTTTATATGTGGGCAGGCTAAATATAGATTCACAAACTAATCTAGGATTTACGGAAACTTGAAATTATTGGCCATGCTTCTCTCTTGATGTTGTCCTTAAAGGAGAGGAATGTGATTCTTGGTAGTGATGCTTGTCTGGATGGCACCCATGGTCCAGCGGGAAACAAACTGGTGTCTGGTTTTGAAAGTATTTTTGAAAGCTATATAACACTTTCATGTTGTATTATATTACCCCAGTTGAAGCATAAGCTCTTCCTTTTATAGTCTTTTTTTATATACCTAAAAAAAAAAAAAAAAACTTAATGGAAAATTGGTTAGGTAGAGCACTTTGAGTGGAACTAAATTATGTATGGATAATCTAAAATGCCTGCTCTTTGCAAAGCCAGTATGTTTAAAGAAACGCATTGCTTGTTTTGAATGAATCACATTTTATATTTAACAGAGCATTTACAAATCTTAAAATGTGTTTCCTTCTGTTTCTTCTTTTATTAGCAGCACTGTGTTTCAGAGCTTACCAGAAACCTGCACATACCAAAGTTTTTCATATTTTTCTAATTGGAAGATATGTTCACTATTCTAATGATCAGTATTTTATTTCTGTAGGTGCAGACTCCTCAGTTAAAATTTATTTCAAAATATATGGTATCACTGTGACAAAAAACAGTCATTGTCACTGCTAATGCTCTGTTATTGTCACCGCTAGTGACACTGGCAACTGGATGAGAAGGTGATAAAACAATAGGGCAATTAGAGAGTTTAATAAGGACTTGTGCAATATGAGAACTAGTCCAAAAAATCCAAATTGTAGCCTGAATGTCTATATTTGTTGCTATTCTTTTCACCTTGTCCAAGTTTCAGTTCTTCTATTTATTTTTATAAATTAACAACTCCTGTTAATCGAGCCCTGTCATTATGTTTATCTGTGTAGGATATAGATGGAAGAAAAAGGAACTGTGAAAATGTGCTAACACTAACATTGCATCCTTTAATTTTTTTCAGAAACACATATAAATTATTAAAAAAAAAAAAAACTCTGTATTTTTAAGTGAAACTTGGCATGTGCTTTAGTAGCCAGAGATTTTTTTTTTTTCAGAAAGCTGGATAGCATTGTACTTTGTTTTATAAAGTATTTTTTTATTGTGAAATGGCAGTAACACCATGGCATTCTCTGTGGCTAATTTATGCTTCTGACACAGCGTTACGGAAGCACAGGATTAGGCAAATAGCGGGACTGTGTTTTTCCCCATGTCCCATGATTTCATTTTCCCTCATTGTGGAAAGAGGTTTTCCTGCAAATTTATGCATTTCTAGGAAGAAGAGTCCCTTTCCAAAAATGGTAACAAGTATCACGGTGTTAGCTTCGTAGCAATCAAGTTGCTTGCATGTTTCTGTAACTAATGATGGTGATGACACGTCTAAACCAGGAATGAGAGAAAACAGCTGCAGTCTGGCAAAAGCTCTGCGTTTTCCTGGGAAGCTCAGTGCCAAGAGGTGCAGGATTCAGCTAGCAGAGCATTTGTCACTGAGCCAGCCAACAGTGCCACTTCAAAACATTTCTTTCCAGTGAAGGAATTTAGTGACTTTCTCCCTCTCCCCTTTATTTCATGTTACATGAGTAATTCATAAACACTGTGATTAGGTAGCGAGGTGGGAGCAGAAGTATCTAAAACTGAGAAAATCTCCAGCCAGAATGACAAATCCTTAGGCACAGCTATAAAACATACAGATCAGTAGCACGAAGCCATAAGAATATATTGACTGTGGCCCAAACTCATCAGAAGATTGATCAATCCAGCTGACTTGCATTAATTGTGAAATAGAAAGAACGGCGCGATCAATGCGAGCCATGGAAGTGCAGCGGTAATGATGCCTCATCTAGCTAATCCAATACTGGCGATCCTGATGTATGGCATATTGGAATTCCTCCGTTCGGGCCCCTGTCACAATAAAGTATATCCTGCAATTACGGGGAAAAATTGAGCGGGCAGCAGTGGAGGCAGCCTGATGGGCCAGCACCACGGTAGTTGTCCTGATTAAACACCCAGCTCAGCGGCGCTCAAGGACCACCACTTGCCCACTTGTAAGAGATAAGCCTTAAATTCATGCGAAAACTTTGTATTTTCATCAAAGTAATCTACAAATATTAAACTCTGTGCAAGGCACCTCGTTAGCTGTCAACATTTTAGCAGTTTATAAGCAGGGCTCTTGCTGTTGGCTCCAAGGAGCAAGGACCATATGCTGAGTTGAGAGCCACTGTTTTCACCTGTTGAAAATCAACCAGTCTTTATACAGGCTCAAAAAACTGGTGAGGGAAATAATAGATTTAACAGCCTGCTAGATAATTCAAATTTAGTTAATGCCTGGAGCTGTTTGCCGTAAGGGTGCTAACCTCTATCTTCTTGGCATTGGGTGTTGACCAGGGGAAGAAGGTGGTTATTAGAGACTAGATGAAAAGAACCAAAGTGCACCCAACCCTGCAGCCCTAGTTAATGGCTGGTTGTCCTAAAATAGATCAAACAAGCAAGAAAAAACCCTTTCCAAAATTTCCTGCAGGAACATGGGCTCTGGCTGCTGCCTTACATACAGGGCTACGATGGGAGGTCGATGCTGTCTGCCTGGTGTGGAAGGGGGATAGAGAGGAGCAGAGGAGCCTGGACTGCCCTTGCTGTGCTCCGCTTTTCTCAGGGACTTCTCCAGGTTTGGCCGAAGGAAGGGCAGGGGCTGCTCATGGGGCTGAGCAAGGGCTCTTGGTGTCTGTGGTTTGAGCTGTTACGGAGGCAACTGCTGAGGAGGCACCTACCTCATGGTGCTGCCCGGCCTCCTGAAGGTCGTTGTCTGCTCCAGGTCAAGTAACGGATAGATGTATTTTGTTCAAGTGAACAACATTTTTGCTTTTCAGTTACAAGCATTTGTGTGTAAATTGGAATGAGGTTTTGTTCCTAGCTGTGCTTGGTAGTTTTCAATAGACCCTCACGCATTTCTGTGGAGAAAGGTAGGGTTTTTTCTTTTTCTTTTTTTTCCTCCCTCAAACACAAAACCCCTTTTCTATGCTTGCTTTTTTGTTTGAAGAGTGAGTATGGGGACAGCTGCTTGAGCAAATAGCAATGGAGCCAAAAGATCTGCATCCCCATGCCGTGCTGTGGGCTGGTTCCAGCCAGTCTGGCTATCTCTGTTCAACGCCCTCATGCAGAGAAGTCAATGCTTTAAGACTTCATGCACATCTTCCTTGATGAGAGTTATCTTCAAGAGTCAATAGCCCTGGACCCAGAGGTTATTTGGTGAATAATTAATAAGCTATTTTCATTGGATAAGATATAGCATCCTGCGCTATTGTCTCTGCCTGTCTGCAGAAAGCAAGTGGTAGCCTGCAAATTTATTTATCAAGTATGAAACCCAAACATATAAAATTATTGAGTACACTTTTGAAAAGTGTATTCATTAAAGGTACAGTAAGCACTGAATTGATAAAACTTGTTCAATCTCAAACTAATTTCCTTGACTTTCTGCTTCCTGTCAAACTTTTTGTAGAGCAATTCAAGAGTTTAACCCAGACTGTACTGCACAGTTGCACCTGGATTACTTCCTGCGTAGGAAAGAGGCAAGACTTAAAAATAACTTTTGTCAGAAGTTTTTGATGAATTGGCAAAACAAATAGATGCTGTCTCTAAAATAAAAGCCACATTCAAATCCCATTGTTTCTGCAAGCCTTTTGTCACTGAACACAATGCATGATGTTTTCTGTGGCATGTCACAATACACTTGAGGTCTTAATACTGAAGACTTTTACATAACTGTCATGGAAAGACTCTAGCAGAAAGATAATTAATGTGCATTAACTTTCAAATGAATCTTTAGTTAGTTAAGTTCAAGGTACATGTAAGTACAAGTATGGTTAGTTAAAGGTACATGAGAAAAAGAAAATGTTAATCATGTAACACAATTTTCTCTTTCAATTAATATTTAAGTAGCTTTTTGCTTTTCTGTAGGAAGCAGATAGAATTACATCTCTTCGGCTTATTGTCCTTTAAAATACTGCACTGTAACCCAAAAATAAGGAAAGGTGACCTAGATGTAAAACTAATATTGTCATGGCTAGGTTTCAATAGCATGTATGTGTGAAACGCAGAGTGCAGTGTATATTTTCTAAACATACTTGTGTTTGCATGAAGTGCTGGCACTTGGTGTTACGCTTCCCCATCATAACAGTAGAAGAAGATGGTTCAAGCTATGATAAATAATTACTGTGGAAAAAACCCTTGCCTTTCTCCGCTGAGTCTTTGTTCATTCCTTTTTTTTGTCACTAGGGAATTCTTTTAGTACGTGAAAATTGTATTCAAGTTATATTCCAGCAGTAAATGAGAACTTCTGGGCCTTATTTCTTTCTGGACTAATTAATTTCAAGTCAACCTGTGTTAAATAAAGTACTGAGCAGCGTGTTTTATAATTGCTGGAAAGTGTACATGCAGTATTAGAATAGAAATATTAGGTTTTCTTTCAAGTTTTGCGTAATTTCAGTAGACTGGCAAGCCACTCTGAATAATTCTGTAAAGTCTAAGGAGTTCAGTATTGTCCCCCCTACTCCCTTACAGATTAAAATAGTTATTGGAGGCAAAAAGTCAAAACACCTTGACATTGAGGCAAGTTGAAGACACTTCTATCAAGACTGAAGTAGTAACAGATAGTGTAATGACCTTAACCTTGGGTTATAAACTAGCTAGTGATGCTTTTTAAGGACATTTTCATTTCCAAACAAGCTGCCCACCAATTGTTTGTGAAGTTAACCTAGTAACTTCCTAATACAAGATTTTATGCAAATACTTTGCTGTTAGTAATGTAATATAATTAAATAGTTGTGTATGTCTTTGTAGAGCTGGGAGAACTGGGGAGAAGGATAAGCATGCTCAGAAATGTCATCTTCCATGAGAATTGTGATGTTCCTTGTCACAGACAAGAAGCTGCTTCAGCTGTAGGTAGGCAGTCTCATTGCTTTTGGGAGTCTGAGCTGTGCTCTGGAAATAAACTCTGTTATGCAGAGGGTGACACTGTAATGAAGCCTGTAAGACTTGTACGTGCTTGACTGGAAGGAGTTCATGTTTTTCTTGGGGAAGGGAGAGGATTTTCCTCCTCCCCTTCAGTCTACCACTTGCAGAAGCAAGATTCTCCAAACACGCAAGTCAGTGAACTAAGGAAGATAATTTAGTAGTGAAAGATGCTATTAGGATCAATTAACACAACCTAGATATCTTTCTTCTTTATTCCTCCTGTATGATTTTCCACATTTTGCTCTTAATGCAGAGTCCTGAAAGCAAAGAAGGTTTTTCTTAACAATTTCAAAGCAACAAAAGTCATCAAAATGATCTTTAATTTTGCTTACATCCTGTTTGTTTCTTTTATGGTCTACTCAAAAGCACATGGACATCTGGGAACCATTAGGAAGGACTGTTGACTGGTCTTAACTTTTTTTGCTATTTGAAAGTGGGATTACTCTCATGGTAAAATTTGGTCTCTACCTCTTAAGCTTTGTTCATTGACTTATATATTTATGGGTTTTCCTGTACTACTTCATCATATTGTGGAATGCTCCTTAGAATTCAATAAAGGTGGTTAAGGTGTTTTTAGTCACCAGTCATGTGACTATATTCTACTGGGGGGGGTCAATGTTTACAGTACAAACTTTGGTCTTTTTGAAATACGGACAGTGAATACTGGGAAGTCATCTCTCTATTGCCAGCCAATAATATATGAGTATTTAAAATGTTCTGTATTTCTTTCTTGTAATTGAAATGGTGCAGATGGTATTGCTCAGCTGACCCAGCTGTGGGCTTCTGAAGTCTGTAAATGAGCCAGCAGTGTAAGGCAGTAAGTTCGGTTCACTAGTGTGCATCAGCAATGATGATTATTCTAAATATACTGCAAATGAACTAGACTACTCTTTAATGTGCAAGTTGAGAGTGCTCATTAAGGAAGAAATGAGGAACTTCAAACACCTAATACTCAACTTAAAAGGATTCCAGCCCCACTAATATGCACAATTTTCTATACCACATAAAATTAGTTTAATTTCTATAAAAAGTGACAAGATGCTTGCAGTTCATTCAGGAAATGGGACCTTCTAGTACGTCTGGCAATGTAGTGTGCTCTTGTGTTGCTCGTTGCCATTGAACAGAGAGAAATATTTTTTAAACTTGTTTTAAACTTTAGAAGGAGTAAAATGCAGTGAAAATTATTGAGCAGTTGTGTATTTCTAGAAATAATTCCAGATATTAGAGAGGGACTTTAAATAACCTATTTAGAAAAAGTGGAGTTTTTTCACTGTTAATGGTGACTTTGAGGCACTTGAGATTATGATTGTTGGACCATAATACATATAGCAAGAATGTATCAAATCCTTAGAAACTATTCTGTCGAACCCAGGTAACCAATGAACATGATTTCCTCTCAGAGCTACAGAAAATAAAGATATATTTCTTAGAGAACCAGTCCAGATCTATCAAATACAAATGAAAGCAAGTGTGATGCTTCTTTCCCAGTCTGACTCCTCTGTGAAATGTGTAGCCTATTTGTTGTGGGGATACATAAGTAGATAATGTCAGCAAAGCTATTGAAAATGCAAAAGAACTCATTCCTGGTTTTTTTGCTTTATTTCATATTTAAGTCCTCTTAAGACCATTATAATGCTTGTGGGTTTGGATTTTTTTCACATTTTGCTTAGGCTTTTCACTTGCTTTGAGCAAAATATTTTTTTCTAGAGACAGATGGTGGCAACACTGTTCTCTCTCAATAAAAAGCAAAACAGCTGGTAAGGTGCAAGGAGAGACTAGACCAACACTGCATATCTGCTTCCAGTGTTGTGAAATCTCCTTTGTTTTTTCAGGGAAGTTGGCATATAAAGTAAGCATACAATATCTTTTCACAAATTCTAACAGTAAAAAAAAAAAAAATCACAAATAACCCAAATTTATGGTGTACTATAGATTCAGTACTTTTCCATCTTGGCATGCATATTTAAATCCAGGCCTAACTTAAGTAAAATTTATTGCTGTCTAGTAACTATAAAATACTACGAGGAAATAAAATCCATCTTGGCCCAGGTCTTGCAATGTGAAACACGTACATGTATACACCATAAAATAGGGTAGAATACTGCTTACTCAGTAGATTCAGCTCTAGGAAGCAAATAGAACTGAGAATGTTTATTTAAAAAGAGAAGAAATAAGAAAGTTTGTTTAATAGATGCCTGCAAACTCTTGTTTTTGTAAAATCAAGGTGTTCTGTCCCAGTTTTTTTCTCTCATAGAGAAGTCTACACTATGCATGGATATATATACATATATGTATGTGTTTACTATATATATTTGTGTATTTGTATATAATCTATATCTGACCCAGGCAGATGGAAGTTGTTGGGGTTTTTTGTTTTGTTTTTTTGTTTCTTTGCTTTTTTCCTTTGCTCCAATGTTTTAGGATCTATGCCACACAATTCTCCTGGGTAGTAAATGTTGAATTGCACAGTATTTCAGGAGCCTCATTAAAGGCTTTAAAAAAAAACATCTCTCTGTAATGTCTGTGTGAAGTTTTTACTGTTATTTTATCTTATTATTATTTACTGTTTTCATATTGATGTTGAAATGCAAAGAAACATGTAGATGAGACGCTTAGGGACGTGGTTTAACAGGCATGGTGGTGATGGGCTGATGTTTGGACGTGATAATCTCAAAGGTCATTTCCAACCATAATAATTCTGTGCCACTTGTTGATTTGAGTTCAGGGAACAAGAGATACTGTTTATTTGGTGTAGCTGCCACAAATATAGTGCATTTACCTGTGCTGACGAATCTTCAAGTCATTTACTTGTTCTTTGTTAACAAAATTTCATTCTATTTAACACGTCCTATTATACTTTGATAGACTATATTGCTACATATGGTAAATGACACTGCCAAGTGTTCCATTATTTTGAGAGTGTAGCTTAATAAGATAGTGTTTTCTATAAATAAAAGTTACTAAAAATGATTATTTTTAGGTTTTCTGGCACCATGCATCTGTGTTAAAGTATCAAGAAGTGAAACTTGACATGACTTAGGGATGTGAACATTGTCAAGGTTGTCCTGCAATTTTTGGCAGCCTCTGTGGTGTGAGATGCAGTTTGCAATAAGAAAAAAGCCCGGTGTTTCTAGAAGAATCCACATTGGCTGGCTCTTCCACAGGTGACACTGGAGTCCAGTAATGAATGCTGCATGTGTAGTGCTTAGGAGGCTGGTATTTGACTTTGGTGGACATCACTTGTCCTGTTTGCACTGGGTTTGCAAGATGTATCTTTGCAGGACATCCTGTATCTTGCAGGACAACTTGCAGTGTTTATTATTATTATTATTAATACACATTATCATGTTGTTTCCTTTTCTATTTTTCCTCTTGAATTACTGAACTGCTGACTGATCTCTAATGACTCCACCTGTGTTTTCGCCCTTCCTACATTGCACAGCTTTAGCTTGTGATCTTTAACACATCCTAATGATGGTTTTCTCCTTAAATGTGAGCCGGGGAGTGGTAGGTCATAGCCCTGCAAGAGCTTGCTGTGGATGAGGTCCTTGAGGAGCTCTGGTGAGTGTGTCCTGTTACAGTGGCCGTTCTCTGCTCGGTGTGATGGTAATGTTGGTCACCAAACCTCTAGAAATCAGACTGCAATCAACAGAAAACACTGTCCTGTCTTGGGGTTCTGCTAAAGCTGTTGTGTCCAAGAAAGAGCAAGAGGCTGTATGGAAATACTGGGAGGCTGAACACACTCAAAGCTTGAAATGGCTTGAGGGGAGATTGGCTCTTCTGAGCGCTTTGAGCTTCCTCCCTTCTTGTTGTTATGTCACCTATAAAATGATGATAACTGTGGTGTGGAAAGATAGCAGTTTGAGAATGGACTGTGGTTTGTCTGTTTTTAATCTGGGTTAAGAAACATCAGGAAGGTGAGAACATGATGAAAAGAGGATATATTTATTATAAAAGGATGTAATAGTTGGATCTTTCCTGTATGCATGTGCAAGTATACATATATATGTGTGTGTTTTTATTTATATAAAAATTTCTATTTCCTAAAATATGCCCTGCAACCCTGTAAATTTAGTTCATCTCCTTTAGCTGATCATAGAGTTTTTAAGAGACATTGGAAGCAATATTCCATGTACCTTGCATAACATGCCATTAAAGTTATTTTGAAAGGTATAGCTATGGTGGAATCTTGAAGCTAGAATCCCAAACTTGTTCCTATGCCAGTCATGGAAAAATTTCACCTTTAGTTTGCAAAATGAATATTCTTCACAGCGTTACACATGTCCATGTATGTGTGTACCCTTGCACACACTTCTAAATATTTCCATTTTTATTTTTTTAGATACTGAGGGCATTGCTGTGGTCTCATTAAAAGGTGAAAGAAAATGTTTAAATATTTGCCAGGTGCACCTAGTTTTTGCTGCTGTGATTGCTCCTTGTCTTAAGGGGAAGGCAAATCACATGTGAAGTGAGACTGGTTTCAAGGTAACCTTACCACTTGTGAGTGAGAAGAATATATTGCCCTAATGGATTTTCTTATATGACAGTCTGTAAAAGTCTTTGCCTGTTTAGTGTCAAGGTTTCTTTAGGAAAGCTTTAGAAATCCTTGGGAAAAATGTTTCATTGCAGCAAGCTTTAACACTGCCACTAAAAATATATTGCTAATTAAGGTTTATTGACATTTTTTGGAATGCATTCTTAGAACAAGTAAAAGCGCTGAGTAGTTATTGAATGCTAAACCCTGCACCTTCTGTAGTTAGTTAAGCTGTTTAGGAAAGGAGATTAAGGTACTCTGCCCTTGCTGTCACTGTGTGGTTATTGGATTTGAGTATTGCACGGAATAAAACACTCCTCCCTTGGATGTGAATGCTACAAAGACCAAAAGAAGCTTTGGTTTTGACCCTCGCTACTTCACTTGTAGCCATGCACATATTAGAAAGTAAGTTCAAT
>NW_010579890.1:0-19650 GCF_000705375.1 Tinamus guttatus | reverse complement strand
TCTGCATCTTCAGGAAACAATTCCTTCCACGAATTATTGGAGTTGAACAAGGGTATTGAGAGGAATTTTTAGCTGTGTGTGAATGTAAATGTGAACTTGGAAGTCATACCAAGTTAATCAATTCTAGATGTATTCTGTTTCCCATGCTGGGGTATTTGCTGATGCGATATATCTTGTTAGCATTTTCTTTTTTCTTAAAGGAATATTAAAAGACAATCTCTTCCTAAATGAAAATCCTTAGTAATGCAGACAATAGTAAAAACTTGCATTATAAGCCCGTGTGGCCTATGAAAACTCACATTATTTTTTTTTTTAATGACCACTTGAAAACTGTTGCATTTAGCTGCCTAGTAATGTTTAGGAAAACAGCTGAGGTGTTCACCATGTCTTACTGCTCCTCCTTAGAACTTGGTACTTAGTACTCATTTCATTAGAGTTCCTCTGCAATTTCTTGCTCTAACTAAGAGCAAAGTAGTGCCTTTGGTATTTGGGTGTTACAGAACAAAGCAGAAACAAGAGTTTTTCATGGCTTTTAAGAAGTAAATATTGTGCCTGCTGTACAACCTACAGTTTTATTGAGCAACATTATCTAAGTTTAATCACTTTTTGAAAAATAATTGCCTTATGACATGTTTGGTCTTATAGCTTGCTTAAAATCTGCTTACAGTTTTCTCTGACTTGAGCTTCTTGCACTTACCTAAATGGTCAAATATTTTTTTGTAACAGAGATATGGAATGAATTCTAATGGGGAATGCAGGTCCATCTCATGGCCTAAAAGCACGAGACAAACACAGCCCTAGGTGGCAATACCAATACTTTTTTTTTTTTTTTTTTTTTGGAGTGGCAGAGAAGTGATTCATTCAAAAATAGACTAGTCTGTTACTGGGTATTTTTTGCTGCTGATGATGATACAATCTTTTCTCTCTAGACATCATTAAATATTTCTTCTCTCCATCTTTGTTACAGTGAGGAGAACAGCATCACCTGAGGGGTCCATAATTTGATAAATTAGTGCAGTAAAGGTAGCTTATGCCTCACTAAAAAGATTTATTAGAATACAAAGCGCAATATGTGATAAAGAGTATGATGCTTGTGTTTTGGTTTGTGATTTTTGTGCACAAGCACAAAATTTATAATTGCATTTCCTGTACAAAATAAAGTCAAGGGATAATTTAGTCATCTAAATGTCATTTGTCTTCTATCTTATTGAAAATCAGTATAGATTTGAGTTAAACTGCGTCTTACAGTTATGTCCTTGAAATTCTCTCTCAATAAAGACCAGATATGTAAGAATGTAAGATGAAATCTTACAGTAAAAATGAAATCTTTCAGTACCAAAATTATTTGAGATATAGTTATAATAATGTTTGAATGGAGACCAGCACTTTTACTGACTTTACTTCATGTGTTCACTTTTTTGCAGTTGAATTTTATTGACAAGAATTTACTGTATGAAGTAAACATAAGGCATGGACTGCTTTTAGAATCCACACTTAAAATTTGCATGCAAATTGTACTTGTTCCAGAATTTCTTGACTGGATTAAAAAGAAAATGCAAAAAGAATATTAATAGCTTGACCAAATTGAAATATAATTGGTACTATAAGTATTGGATGTCTAGTAGGATAATGTTAATCAAATCACAATTGAAAGATCTTGTTAAGTGTTTATTGTTGAAAATGTTAAAGATTCTAATGAATCCCAATTTTATTTGCAAACAAATAGGGTGTGTATTGTGGATAAATTTGCTGATGGTTATTAGGTTAACAGTGCATGGCTATTAGGTTAATAGTTAACTGGCATTCCAATATGGTTCAGACTAGATAAAAATCCATTGCAAGCATCCATCCTGATGCTTCCTCTTGCTTCAGTTCTTGATTTTTGTTGACCTGGCAGCTCAAACCAGCTCTTCCTCTCATGGTCTCTTCAACTGTTAATGTAGGTCTGCCAGATGAAAGCTGCGTTTTGGCTTTTTTGTTACATGTCTGTAGGTTGGTGACTCAGTGAACCTCTCCTCCTTCCGTTAGCACCTGGGCAGGTTGCATTCCAGGTGTTCACTGGTAACACACAGGCAATGGCTACAGCAGCAATTTGTAGGCAACTTGAGTAACTGTCTGAAAATCCATTTCATCTCCAGTGGTATCTGTAGTTTCAGTCTCTCATCCTTTCTGCTGCCTTGCACTGTTTTTTTCTGCGATGTTGTATGCAGGTAATGTATTTGGTACAGTAGTAGGTTGGTATTTGTTTTCAATCTAAAATAGAACAATCTTCTCTATAGAAAATGGAATTTTTACTCAACCTGTGCCTTAATTTTGTTTTATATTCTTGGGACGTGATTTTCAGTCAACATTTCAGTTGATTATATTATATTCAGTTGATTATATACTCTGCAGCATATTGTGTTTTTAGCCTTCTGTCCTGACTTGATGTATGTTTCTATAATGCAGACCTTGAGACTTTGTTTCAGAAGCTGGCTGTAGTACCTGGCACTAGGATATTAATTGTTATGTCTGATTTTTCATTCCTAATTTATCTAGCTTTTGAGTTTATCACTTAACCATTTTTCATGTCATTACCTGCATTATTTTTTTTGGATAGAGCCTTTAAAGAAAGAGATTTAACATCCATTTTCCAAAAGATATAAGACTTTTATAGGAGTAAACTTTCAGATTTAACATCCATTTTCCAAAAGATACAAGACTTTTATAGGAGTAAATTTTCATAATAATAATAATATGGTTATGATAAAGGAAAATGATTAACCCTGCAATAAGCATGTAGTAGGCCAGTCTAGCTTGGATAGTGTTTGCATGCTAAGATAACATATTTTAACTCTGTACTGACTGTTATTTTAATATTACTGTATTTTCAGCTATGAATTTGATGGTATCCATTTGTTCTTGTTAGCACAGCATCTTTTCCTGCTAATTATTCCTTATGATATTTACTGTGTAAATTAAATAAAATGCACTAAAGCCAGTCTTTTATGTAAAGAAGAGTATTGATTGCAATACTAGGATAGATAATGTTCCTTTGGGGATTGTGCAGAACTTAATGCTGAGGTTTAGTCCTAATTTTCTTCTAGAATATTACTTGCAAAAAATACTGTATTTGATATAGACTTTAAAAAGGTTTAAGTTCATTGCAAGGCAGTTTTCTAATATAAGAAACCAATATCTTAGCTTTCAAGGGTAAGGTACTTAGTGCAGATGCAAAGCAGATTTTGCCTTTGTAGCACTTCGTGCAAAAGCAAATCCAAGACCTGTGCTTCCAGAGCTTGTTATGACAAACCAGGAAAGGATATGGTTATTTAATGGGATGTGACACGGGAGCAATGGCAATGATGATGGGGAAAAGCCGCATTGCTGGTGGGCGCTGAGCCATCCTGCAGGGCTGGTGCTTGGGGGTCAGCCCTGGGCAGCACCTGGGTTCTCCTGAACGGGTTCGGGTGTAACTTAAGCTGTTGAAAACAAAGCAGAACAAAAAGCTGGATTGGACATCTTGGCAGTATTGGTCATGCTGTTCAAGTGATCTCACCTGAAGCTCTAGCTTAACAGGAGGAGAACGTGAATATCCAACATCTTCAGGGATCCTCAGATGATTAAACGGGCCATTGTGTATGAAGAAATGCTTTCCTGAAAATTGTTTTACTAGATCAATGCATTTTTTTTTTCAGTGTCTCTGTTAGATTTTCTTGTTTTTTTGTCTCAGTAAAATTCCGCTGTTTGGAATATCTTGCTCATTTTAGGAGAGGAGATAGAGGATGGGGGAGAGAGCGAGATGCATGTAAATGCATAGATTACTTTTTATGGAAGATGAGATGGTCCCCATTTGCATTTACAGCTTTACAAGGATTGTAGCAGTAGTTCTTTTTTCTTTTTCTTTTTTTTTTTGATAGAAATGCTTAATCTGAGCTCAATGGGCCATAATAATTGCCTGTTTCTTCCAGCAGAAGCAAGCCCTCCTGTATGTGACACTTGAAACCTTAACCGTGTTTAGTTTAACACACAGAATTGTAGGCATTTCTTCACCCACATATATTAGACAGCTGTACTAGTCGATATATACCGTACCAAGCCTAGGGTGTTGAAGGATAAATCAGTCGCTCTAGCTATTTCTCTAGCATAATAACAGATAGTTGTAATAAAGCCCCACAAAATTAAAGTTCT
Source organism: Tinamus guttatus (assembly GCF_000705375.1). The sequence continues at coordinate 15,480 of NW_010579890.1, read as the reverse complement.
GTACATGCAGAGGCACATACCTCGCCAAGCGAAACCCAAAACTGTCTCTTCTCAGGAAAAATATGCATACGTGTAGGCATACACACTCTATACCCCTATGTATTAGAAACACAGATTGCAGGAATGGCTCATGTTTTCAGCGCTGCCTCATCTCATTAGACTCTGTTCAAGTAGGCAATATGTGGGATAGCAAATGTGGGTAGCAACCCACAGGCAAAACGAAAGCTGCTTGAAGAGGAGGACAGCCCCAGGTCCACCTGAGGTGACAGTCTGACCATGAGGTCCAGGGGGTGGCAATGTACTGTGCAGTTCTGGGGGTAGCTCAGCAATTTTCTGCAGTATGGCAAGAAAAAAAAATTCCATGTGTTCAGTGTTCGACAAAATGACTTTTACAGAAAGTTGAGCATCTAATGAAAGAAATACCTCTGTTATTTAATCTGTATGAGGTGATATTTGCAACCTTAATTTGATAATTGGAAATTCTGTTGAAACCACTTGGACTGCGTTCAGTGTCAAATGGTCCCATCTGACTCATGATCCACAGTCACAGCTATGAACTCTCCGACCATCAGGAAAACAGGCATATTTTTACAATGTAGATTTTTTTCTTCCCCCTTTTTGGAGGTGGAAAAAAGAAAGATGAAAATGATGTAGGGCCTTTTCCGGAATTATTCTTAAAGTAGGCTGCTTATGCTTCACAGAAATCATGGATAAGCGACTCCAGTGTCAAGGTTGCTCTGTGTACAGCACAGACTTTTCTTCAGAATATAGGCTAAACCCACAGGAAAGATGCTAAAATGCCTAGAATATAAAATACTCCATATAGATCTGAATACCCACTCCCCAGGTGGGCTGTTAGTGTTGCTTATCAAGCTGTGTAGTGCTGCTGCTCTCCCTCTTTGTATGCTGCCTCTACCGATGTTCCTGATTTTCTATGTGCATTTTAAGCCCTGCAGACCAAGGACTTGCTTTGTGTCACCTACTTTGCTGCACCTCCTGCAGCAGTGCAAATTCTAGAATATTTGGTGGTGCTGTTATGTGGTTTTGTAGTGATAGTAATAATTCTGAGGTTTAAGTTTGACATTCTTGGGGGAGGTATATTTATAACTATATATTTATGTCTGGTGTAACACGTTTGAGGTGAACTAAAAGAGCCCGAACGTGTACTGGGAAATATCCACAAGCCCATGCAAAGCTCTGTTTAAAGAGGTATAGTCCTGGCTAGTCCCTAGCGTGATATTTAGATATGTATGTGCTTATGAAAAGACTTATGGCTGATAAATACATGAAAAATCTCAATTCTCCCATCTGCTACTGTTGTTTAAACAAAACAAGCACGCTTCCCCGCTCTGTTCATGTGCCCAAACTCACTAGAGAATCACGCCAGTGGGTCGCACACTATTTCCAAAAGGTCTTTTTGTTTAAAGTGCTGGCGCTTGGCAGCAGCAGTATTTCTGTAAGACAGCAGTCTTTCTAAAAGAATTGTGCAAGCTCTTTAAAAATGTTTCTTTGATGAAATCCTTTAAAGAGAATCAATATTTTAGGCATTCTTCCACTAACCTCTAGCATGCAAGAGCCTGACATAATGACAGCCAACACATTGACCAGGTTGGTCATGCAGCTTTGAACTAAAAGAAGAGAAATAAATAGTTCATTTCATAGGCCTCAATCCACAGACATAATAAAATAAATTTAAGGTTGAGAATCTTGTGTATTTAAAATTGCAGGACATGCACAGGGTTTGCTTCTAAGGTCTCCTGATCATTAATTATGTAATAGTTTTCAGTTCTTGTGGTTTATCACTACAGGTTTACATATTGTAAATGCATTATTTATATTTTCCTCTAAGTGCTTGGTACTGCCAGGGTGTTTCTCTTAAACTGGCACAGTTAGCAAAAGAAGCAGAACAAGACAGAGCAAATTTGGCATTGGGCAGTTGCACAGAAAGCTACGTGAATGCATGTGCCCAAATGAGCCTCTCCCAGGTGCATTATATATGTGTGTGTGTGTATAAATATACTCACACATGTATACATATGAAATTGTTTGTTTAAATGGGTGGAAAAAATCATTAAGATGACCATGGTTTGTTTCACTTGATCTTTTTAACTTACCCTAATAACCCGTTACCATTTGGCCTTCCGTCCTTGTTCTGGAAAGCTCTGGGAAGGGTGAGAAGGGAGCATTTTGTGAGGAAGCTGGCTTTCTTGAGGGGAGCCGTCACTGGAATGGATGTTGTAATTAGAGCTAAAATACCCGGCTTGGCATCAGATCTTTGCTGAGCTTTTAAGAAGGGAAATCACTGTTCGCGGTGTGTCCGTGCATTGCGCCTTTGTGTCTTCCTCTGTTTCTTTCAGGAAACAGCAGCGTGTGCATGTGGTGCCAGATTTTGCAGCGAAAGGTGTTTTAAAATGTTATAAAACTCCCATACGCTGGTACGAAGGTTACTTGTTTTAAAATAAGTGGGTGTTTCTGTTCTATTTCTGTTACTGGCAGATGTGCAGCAGCAGTTGCGTGTTGAGAAAGATAAACCAGTCACCTCTGTCGACTGGGACCTCTTTGATCTTGTTCAGGCTCCTCTGCCTGTTCCTTGTACTCTCCCACTACTCATTAATGTTTCATTTCGATCCTAAATAAGGCTTCCTACTCTGCTCTCTGTGGTGTTAGAAACTTCTGGTTAGAAGTTCCCTCATTCAAAAGGCCCTAGCAGGTAGCCCTGTAAATGAGTAATTAAAACATAGGCTTAATTATCTGCCTAAAAAGCCATTACTGTATTCCTTGCTCCGTTGTACACATTTGATGCTTTTTTTTCCTCTCAATTTTTGCCTTTCTTCCATTTCCCAAAGCCCACCCTGCTTTGATTTCCTAATAGCTGGTGTTATGGCAAGCTTGCCCATCCACTGAAGGCAGCTGATATGATTTAGACCAGAGATCTCTTCATCTGAGGTCCTAGCTCGAACACTGGTGCCTATAGAAGAGAGGAGCAAAGCATGCAGGGCTATTCTTTTGGCTTCTGCTGCTATTTATGTTACTGCTACTGCTGGTGTTGTTGAAGTACTACTTGAAAACCTACAAACATTAAGGCTCTGTTGTGTTCTGTTGGTAAAAAATGTAGTGGAAAATGCTCTCTACCCTCTGAAAAATATCCTTAGCAAGTGTTGCATCTCTTTTTCATGTTTTGTGAATTGTTTGCCATGTATGCTTACAGGAACAACAATGATCGCATTTGCAAAATTAATAGTACTCATTAACAATTATAGTAGTCATTTAACCTATTTTCTTTAATTAAAAAAAAAAAAAAACCTCATCACGTGTCACTGAAAGATAAGGTGCTGGAAACTGTGTGCTTCCACCTTCCTGGGCAAACCTGGTTCCTGTGGCAGGATGGATTTAGATGCTGCCCATGTGCAGGGGAAGCGTCTGCTACTACTTAGCACCTTGAGCTCTTTCTAGAAGAGCTACTCTTTTGCTGGGTTGGTCCCCTCACAAATACAGCAGTGTCTGCTGCTGTTGGAGAGTGAGGGCTGGCTCAGCAGCTCCCTGTGAACCATCTCTCTCACTGAGCAGGACCTCAAGACAGAAGGGTGGGAAAACTCTTCTTCATTGGCAGAGTTAGTTTTGGACCAGCACAGAACTGGAAGTTGTAGGAATTCATATGATCAATTCTCAGAGCTCTTACATCTTTATCTCTAATATGCACTGTTAGACATGATAACTTTGTAGTGTAATACTCAAATATAATACAGTTTTATGATAAAACAGAAAGAGAGCAAAGCTCCTTCTGGAACTGAACTCCTGAAGAGATCTCTAAAAAGTGGTAACATAGTTCTATTTTTAAAAAGAGCATTCTTAAAAAATGCTTTTGTACTTCAACGTCACTCCTGGTGACTTCTTGTAGTGTTGGTGTTAGCTTATTTTTGATCTTTAATTTATAAAATTAAAATAATAAATCCAAGAAGTAAACTTTTTTGCAAAAATAAATCTATCTAGATCCATGATACAGTACTGTGTTAAGACTTATGGCTAAATTTCCAATAATTCTTCATGTAAGATGTAAGGAACCTAGACCAACTTTCTCGCTTCATGAACATTATACTTTTAAAATTGAATTTTTTCTTTTTTTTTTTTTTTTTCTCCTGGTAGAGCTCAAGGCAACAGATGAGTTGTGAAAGAGAACAACTAAGGGTAAGTGCAGTGATACGCAAGATGTTCTTTTTATTTCATATGTGAAGCAGAATCTAGTCTGTGCCAGATGGGTGTGATGCCACTAGAGGCACCTCTGGGATTCTGGGATTAGTTGCACTGAACTAATCATTTGTCAAATATGAGAATTTATTCAAGATAAGAGCTTAAAACACAGCTAAAAGTATAGTAAAGTCAGAAATATAACAGAACTGAAAAGATATATATGTATCAGAGCTCTACAGTTAAATCATAGATACATGGTAAATTGAATTTTTTCTCGTGTGTGTGTGTGTGTGTGTGTGTGTGTATATATATATATATATAGCTAGCCAAACTAATGACAGCCTGCAGTTACACCAAGCCAGTCATAGTGTGCATAGCACCAGAAAACCTAGTGCTCAGCCCCAACACTGCCTATTTCCAGGTTGATAATGTGGGGAATCGCCCACTGCCCAAATGTTTATGATGTCTGTGTCTGGTGTCACTTCTGCTTTGCTGGTCTTGATAATCCTTGGCTTGATGGAGGGTTAGGGCTACAAGATCTTAATTTGAAGTGAACTTAATGAACTCAGTTAATGTCTCCTGGTTGTTGGTAAATATCATATATATATATATATATGTCAATACAAAAGAGCTGTAGTAGATGAGGCTTTTCTACTATAATTTAACTAATTTGATAGTAAATACCTCTACTAGAGCTTGCTTTGACATTCAGTGTCATCTTTTCATGAGCCACGTAAAGATTTAGTAATGGTAAATGTCACCACGTTTCTCAAACTTTCTCCATTACCATTTGGTTCGAAATGAAGATACTGCCGCTCCCCTTGCCTTGCTTCAGTATGTGTGGTTTTGGGTAGGAGCTACTGCTCAGAACGTGAGGGAAGTGGCAAAGGTGGTCCCGGTGACTTAGAGTGTACAGTCTGCTGGTGTACAAGCCCTTTTTATTTAACTTGGCCTTTTTTGTATAGTGTTTTAAACAGGTTTCAGTCCCCACTTCCTTTGAATGCTTCATGTGCCAGTACCTCTGCCACTCCTTTTTCATCACAAGTATTGCCTTGTACAGCTAATTGGTTCTAATAATTGTTTGGAAAGTTTATTCCTAGGAGAAAAAAAAAAAAAAAAAAAAGCTTTTGAATCCTTTAGGTGTTTAGGTGTTGCTTAACAGCCTTGTTTATTATACCATATGATGGGTATTGTCTTAAAAATCCCATTTTAAAGTTGGGAGACAGGCAGGTGTGAAGCAAGCATGCTCTTAATTTTTCATGTAAAAATACTTTTGAAAATGCGAACAGCAGCATTCCTTGTTTACTAAACATCAGCAGTACCTGTGTGACTTGCAAATATAAAGAATATTCTGTAGTCTTAGAGCAAGTTGTGCAGTGTTGTTAAGCAAACATTCACCCATTCATTACATTCACCTCATCAACATATCTAGATGCTTCAGTTGGTCTTTGCCATATTTGCCGTATGAATTTTGGTAAACAAGTTATGCAAGAATGATGCTTGACATGTTGTCCTTGACGCTTTCCCTGGTGATGGGGCTGCATTGCTATTGTAGTGGAGCTGGAGTGAGAAGTTTTGTTTTATCCATAGTAATGTCTCAACAGAGCAGCTGTCAAAGTTAAAATATTGCTATAATACTTGAAGGACGGTCTCTTCAAGAAGTAGCAGTGCCATAAGAACTAAGAAAGTTTTCATTTGTTTTTATTGAATTTTCTCTTGTGAATGAAGAATGGAAGAAAACACTTTGAAATTTAAGTGGGGGGAGAGGCCCCCTTCAAGTGCAAGTAAATATGTGTGATCTTACTAATTAGTGGAGCGAATGTGATGCAGTAATAGCTTTCCTGTGTATTCCGGTATAACAAGTGTACGTGTATTAGCAGTCAGTTTGGTGCTTCTAACGCCTTTGTGTGATCTCAAAATGGGAGTTTTTCAGGACAGCTTTGGAAAAGAACAAAATAAGAAGTGTCTTTAACCTGTTAAGATTAGGTGCATCTCCTTCCTGTGAAATGAGAAATAGTTACAAGTCTAGAAGAAGCTTCCTGTGTTCCTTGCACTGAGATGCAATGAGAGCAGTGCACCATGCCGCAGAGTTGGAGCTTGCAGCTGCAGTACATGGCAAAAACAAACAAAAAATAGAAAAACCCCAGCAGTTTCATGAGAGCAAACATGGTTGTGACAACAGGGCTGGTGCCAAGTGTAGCTTCCCTGGATTTTTTTTCAACCTCCTCCATCTTGCCCCATGTGCAGCATCTATTCTAGCTCATCCCAGCTCATCTGCTGTGGCAGAAAGAACACAGTGAGAAGTCAATATAGTGTGTGGAGGTGTTCTGGTCATAGCTCTGTGCTGATGCCATTAGCCCCTGTCGTGGCACTCAGGATAGGCCTTCAGGGCAGCTGATTGTATCGGGGTGAAGTGTTGCTCTTCTCCGACTTCCAGGCTTCTCCTGAGGTGGGGAACGTGTTTGAGGTTCCTGAATAATAGGCAGGTTTGGATTTGTCTGGTCTGTGAGGTTTCCCATGGGATCTGGATATGAGGCAATCTCTTCACCACAAAATATTGCTTCATCCCAACTGAAAGAATTGAGATATAACAAGGGAATAGGATTAAAACAGCAAAATGTAAACATCCATAGTAGTACTAGATTGCTTAAGTATTTCCCATCCTCCTAGTTTCTGAATCTCTCTCATTTTCTCCAACTACATCTCCTCACTATTTTTTTTTTTTAGTATTTTTTTACAGAAATATTGACTGATAGTACCTAGTCGTCCTCCCAGTTCTGTGTTTCGTTCTTCACTCCTGATTTATGACTCTGTTCTTTGGCAGATCCACCTTATCTTCTTCTCTGACTAGTTCTTACCACCACATACTGTGTTATGAGTAGCCATCTGGAGCTTAATGGAGTTGTCATTTTAATGCATTATAAATGACCTGTAAAGACACAGATCTCACAGCTTGCTCAAAATCATTTAAAAATACCATTTCTTCTCATATTTGTGGCCAAAAATTAGACTTTGAAGCATGAATCGCATTGCTTATTTAAGACTGTGAGGAAGCTTAGGATGCCAACCATAGGTAGAAATAAACTATAATTCATAAAGTTGTAAAAAAGCATAGTGACAGCCTCAGGAGTCTCTACAGCTTTTACTGAATCTTTCTTTCTGTTTTTACTTAAACCAGGGATTATCAGTTTTATCATAACCTGAGGACTTAATCTAAATTTGCAGTCTAACCCGCACCTTACTGGTCATACCTAGCCTTTCTTTCAATTAAGACATTATTTCCTGTTATCAACTCAATGTAATTGTTTACATTTAACTTCTCTATATCTGTATTTACATGCCTGAATTTTGTTTTCTAAGCTAATGTGTTTGATCTGCATCCAGTAATACTTCATATGCACTATAAAGTGAGCATGGAGCATTTTTAAGCTCTAATGTTAGAATATCAATGAGTTCTAATGGTAAATGGTGTGATTAATTTGGACGATCTCAAATTTTAAGCAACTTGTGGCTGTAATGAATGGCTTTTCACATACACTTATTATGAGGATGCATTGTATATAACTGGAGTTCTCCAGTTCTTTGGTCTAAGATATGGGAAGGACAGGGTCTAGTATCATCTGATATTTAGTATCAGCTTATATTTGAGATAGTACACTTAATTTCAAGTAGGGAAAACTTTTCACCTAGTTTTCACCTAGCTTGCTATTAATTTCAAGTAGGGAAAACTTTTCACCTAGTTTTCACCTAGCTTGCTATTAATATGTTGAGGAGGGGAAGAAGAGATGGGGGGAGCGAGGGGAATTAAGAATGGTGGTAGCATTTGTTTGCAGGCCCCTGTGCTAATGGAATGAAGTACTGCCCGGTGGTTAGGAGCCTTGCCGAGCACAGACAACAACCTGAATGCCAGTATTATCTTTAAGTTCCTAATAACCATGACCATTATCAAAAAATAATAATAGGTGTCAATGAAAGCTGTTAGGGTTCATATCCAAAGTGATACGGCCTGTCATCGTGAGGATGCTGTTATCCTCCTGCCGTGCTGACTGCTGCACCACTTTCATTTTTGAAACGCTTAAGGAATAATGAAGGCGTCACTAGATATTTTTCTTGTTACTGGTACTGATGAACCTCATTCAGAAAACACTCGGTTTCCTTCCAAATGCTTTTTTGGCATCTCTCCCTGAGAGCAGTAGGCAGAATATTTGCTGCTGTGCAAGTCCCGTTTCCTTTTGAATTCAATTTTGATTTTTGCACAATCAGATGTTTTCTCAGTAATGTAATTTGTAATAGCTGAAACTGAAGCATTACAGTAATGTTTGACGTGCTGGAAGCAATGTTTCAGTAACTCCCTTCCCCTGCCATAGCTCTGATAGTGTCTAATGCTGCTGTGCGCAGTACGGAATTAAGCAGTAACTCAGCACATACTTAAAATCATCTTATACCCAGAAGATCAAGGTGAGGAATGGGTTTGTGAGGCAGTTGACAAGATATTTTTGAGGTTCAGGAAGTGGCAAACTTCTGAAGAGCTGCAAGGAAATAGATGTAGAGAGTATAAGGACTACTGAACCACCATGGGTTTGCTGTCCTGGCGCTGTCCTCCTGAGGCGAATGCCTCAGCAATGTGCCAAGTTGGATACCCAGTGTATGTGGGGCCAGCTTGCACACTCAGAACAGGAGCATTTGGTACAGTAATTGTGCAGGCTTCCTGTAACACTTGCATATAGCTTCTTCTGCAGAGCACTTGATGTTGTCAGTGACTGCTAGTGGAGAAGAAGAGTTTGGGGTGCTGCTGATGATCTTACAGTATTTCCTAGGGACATTTTCTTTATGAATAGTCTGGAAGATGCCTCTGAGAGAAGGCATACCAGAATAGCTTCTGTTCTAAGTCATCTTGCATCATGTTATGCTGGCAAACCCTGTGTTTGGCTCTGAATTGGAACAGGTCCAGCAGCGGACCTGCCTTCAGTCTCCGCTGGATGTGGGGTTGGGAAAGGGAAAGGCCGTGCAGGAGCTGCTGTTCTTGACGCTTGAGCGATCGATGTTTTTACTGTCATCCACCCAAAATGAGACACTTGTGATCGTTTCTGTCCTCTGGTTTGTGATTGTCTACTGGTACGCTGTCTTCAGTTGCAAGGTTTCTTAAGCCAAGTATTCTGGCCTATGCAACATTTTTATAACTTTCCATTCTAAGAATTTACTAGAGTAGTTATTACGGTGATAGGATCCAAAAAAAATGTTGTGAGCTTTTCCATGACCTTTATTTTCCTTTTTTTGAACTTGTAAATATTTGCTTTTTCTGACAAATAATGTCTCATCTTTGGGATTTCTCTCCACACTTTTCAGTGAGACTCCATGGAAAAAAGGCAGGTTAGAGCTTGAGCAAAGTGAACTCTTTGTTGAAATAGGGGCAGCCATATCCCAGTGTTGTAGTCATTGTTTGAATCCTTAATATAATGGTGATTTTAAAAAAATATTTATTTTTACCGAGCACATAATTAAAACTTTTATTACCCTGATCTAATCATTTCCATTGGCTGCAGTTTTCCATACATCCTATAGATCACTTCATCTTCTCAACTACTGCTTTCTACAACTGTTTTTGTCATTGCTAAGAATCATTTATATAGCGCCATACATTACAGGCATCTGGCAAGCACAGAGTAAGATACATTCTTTGCCCTGGATAGTTTATGGTACAAAAACATCCTTGATTTCTGTGTTACCTTTGCTATGTCACACAATGGCCTGGGTGTTTTAAGCGAAATTGCATTAATCTTCTATTCCTGTTGTTTTTTTATGATCAATGACTGTGATCACAACTGTATGCCACAATTTATGTGATATAGTTCACTGCCTACTTGTTTGCTACATAGCTGGAGGCATTGGGAGAACTGTTCCTTGCTAATAATTCTAGGCACCCGATTTTGTGCGCAGATATTTGCATCTAAAAGGCATGGTGCTGGGAAAAACATTTCTTGGCTTCCCCCCCTTCTCCCTTTTCCTTCCACTCTCCCTGTCCCAGTAATTTCCAGGCATGACTGCCACAGTGCCCTAGTCAAAACTTGAGTGTATTTTCTATATTAATGCCTTTTAGAAGGTAGATTGTTTTTTGAATTTAGTTTGTTCTTTCTGCTTCTATCCCAAGGGAGTCTTAAACAATGTCTGCTGTCCTGCTTCCGCTAAAATTCACTTCAGAAATTGAACTATACTTACTATTCCACTTTAGAGTCATGAAGAGTATTTTCTCACCTTTACCTGAAAAGTAGCAGCCCAAAATATGGCAAGGTAACATTACTGTAATTATTTCATTTTCTTCCTTGACCTCTAACTGTAGATTTAAAAAAAACAAAAAGAAAAAAAAATAGACAAAAGCCCTGTAAATCTGGCAAAGACTATAAACCCACTTACCAGCTCATAATTCACCTAAGTTCTTGACATGTCTGATTCTTTAGATCTGATTGTATTTTCACTCGTGCAGACTGAAGAGTAGAGCAGTATAGGGGAGTCTTTTTAACACCGAATACAAAAAGGTCGATGTGCTTTTTGTTGTTGCTCCAGTTACGAAAATTTTGCATCCAGACTATTGAGCTAACAAGGAGGGATGAGATAGTCATCAATGAAAATTCAAAATACTAAAATAAAATGAAACTTTACTGAATTCATGTGTATTCAAACTCTGTAATTTGTTAATCTATAGACATGAAAACAGAGGTATCGCTGCCTGTTGGCAAAGCTGTGGCCTTCTATTTTTAAAAAAGCAAACAGTGCTTACTACACACTTTTTAGACTTACTAGCTCCAAGAAAATAATAGTTTTTCATAAACTATTCAGTATGTTAAAATAACGATATCTCTGAAGGACCCAAAATAACCAAAGACTTTTTTATCACTGATTTCTTTCCTTGGAAAGGTTTTAAAGATTTAGCTTTAATGATGCACAGCACTATTAGGATCCTATATAAATTTTAGAAAGAACTGTACTATTTCTAAAGGATTCTGTGTGACTTATAGGGTACCAGTATATAATGATGGGATAAAAATGTACCTTTATTTGTATTCACAGGAGTTTGCTGAAGGTTTTCAGCTTTTTCTGTATAATGAGTTGTGTGCACCCTTTAAGATGGAGAAGCCAGAGTTATAAAGCCTTAAAAAAATCCCTAAAATGTATTAACTATATTATCCACATTATTTCTTCTGATATTTTAACTGGAGGCTTATCTGTTGTTTCGGTATTTCATTTCCCCTTTTACTGTCCAGGAGGTATAGCTGGTAATACTGGAAAATTATTTTATAGACCAGAAATGATTTATGTAGATGAAACTCAAGGTGGCATGAAAGGGGCATAGTGTTCATGAATCAGTGAACATCAGTCAGTTCAAAAGGCTGATGAAAATCATCTTAAAAAAAAATCCTGAAGAAATGTTCCTGCAAAATTCTTCATTGTGTTAGTTAGAACTTCCTCTGTTTCAGATGTGCTGTTCTGATGGCCCTGGATAGTCTCCTCTAGCAGTTCCCCAAAGGGGTAGGGAGAAAAAAAGTGGAGCCAGATGGAAATCTGAGGGAGAAATTTGAAATGAAAACATCCCAGTTTCCACAACCTCTGTAAGGAGTCGCTCTGGGGAAGGAGAAGCTTCTTATGAAAAGCAGCTCCCTCATAAAAGCTCAATGTCAGGTATAAGAGAAGAGGCGTCTAAAACCTTAAAACCAGAGGAACAATTATTTTTGTCCCTTGCCAGCAAAACCTCAATAACCTGCCATAATAGCTCTGCATTATAGACTGAGAGATGGTTAAAATACAATAATGACTGAAATCGAGAAATCAAAAGTTTCTGGAAACTATATCCTAACAACTATATCCTAACAACTCTGTAACCCCTTTCTCCAAAAGTTACATGGCTGTTGTAGTCAATCAAATTCTCATCCAGAAAGTTGTGGATTTTGAAAAATTATTAGTGGTATTAAATGCATGCATAGAAAAGAACACTGTAGGAATAAGGGGTCATACAGAGCTCTCCTTCAAGTCTGGTGATCCAGGTGCATCCAGTTGTGACACTGAGCACTTGGCTGGCAATGGGCTTGGTTATTAATGGCTTTCCTAGAGACTGCTGAGAAACTCTCAGCCTGGATCATTATATGTCAAACTGGTCCGAAAAGAGAATTTCTGCTGTGTACACCATGCAGATATTTGTCAAGATGTTGTTGCTCCTGACTTGAAGGAGAAAAATCTCTGTTTTCAAAATGCCTCATGAAACAAAATTCTCACAGTTGTTTCAGGGCCATCCAAGCATTTGTACCGAAAGCACTAAAAAATTCAGATGTTATTTAAAATAAAGACTTTACTTAAGTATACAGATGCTGTCCTATTAGAATTAATAGGAGACTATAGTGTGGGGAAAGTTGAATCGAGGGGGGAAAAAAAAAAAAAAACCCTTTTCAAGACTATTACAACAACTAGGAAAAGCAGGTTTTTGTTCCTGGGTGTTTTTATAACCTGAATTCCCCCTGATTCTTGCTAGGCTCCTGCACGGGGCTGCGCGGGGTTTTGCTGTCTCTGCTCCTGGAGTCCTGGAGACTCTCTGCCCATGCTGGGTTGCACTGATGAGCTCTGCTCCTCTAGTGGTCCTGCTCCAGTGGAAGATGAGCCTTGCCAAATTTTATAGCTTTGCTTTGTGTGTTACGTACTTAGGCTTTGAAGTTAATGTTAATTTGTTTTGGTTTATTTCAGTTTTGGTATGTGTGTGTTTGCTGTTGAAAATAGTTAACTTTGCCTTTTGTTGGGAAAGATGTACCCAGCTGATGTGAACCATGAACCCCTTAGGAGAATAGAAATAGAGATTCAGAGCATCACAAACCACAAATATTTAGTGTAGAGGCTGGAGCTCTGCTAATGGAGAGTGTCCAAGGTAAGCATGGTACTACTAATCTATATTAAATTTTTTAAGTGAAAGAATGGGCAATGCAGACAGTATCTTCTTTTCAAGCAGATAATAGTCAATAGTAGAGTTAATAGTCAGTGAATCCAACTTCACGTTATTGAAGGAAATTTCACAGTAGGGTGGAAGGCTCTGGCTGGCCTGAGGTGCATGCAGGTGGCTTAGTGTCCAGTTTATTATCCTTTTGGTGGCTGTGCAAAGGGGTACAGAACTGGAAGACTGACCTATCTTATTAAGGGTTGATACATATATACAGAAGTGTTCTAAATATTATGTTGCTGCTTGCCCTTTTGTAACAAGCTGCATACTCACGATTAGGTTTTTTTTTTATTATTATTATTATTGCTTGTGAGCAGTTGTAAGGGATATGATGAACTGGCCACAATCTGGTGACGCTGTGGGGAAAGGAGCACAGAGCCTGTTCCTCAGAGCACTTTGTGCATTGTGTGCATTTATCTTCAGTATGGATTTACAGTTTCCAAGCTATGCAAACTATGTGCTTGGTGAGAATGAGAGCAGATCATGGATAACTGAGTGCAGAACCGTTCATGGCTGTGTTAGTTTGAGATGCCAGAAAGGCTCTCAACTCTTCATCCCACTTGCTTTGTTCCTTGGCATCCCCTGAGTTCCCTCACATAGTTTGGACTGAGGGGCCAAAGTTTCCCAAGAGAGTTTTCAAAATCCTTTGATAGCATTACTGAAAATTCCGAGAACTGTTTGGACTTAGACGTACGTACAGCATCTTGCATGGATTAAGAAAACACTGATGCAGCTTTTAACTGTTATCTCATTACTGATTTGTCATAATACACAAATGGTTCCAGTAAATGTCAAGGGTTTCTGGAAAAACAGTCTGAAAGCTATTGAAGGGGAGTGTCCACCAAGTCTCAAGGTAGAAGCCAAGAATAAGCAAGGGATATGGAAAGTATATGCAGCCATAAAGATGATGGAGAGAGTCCTCCAAGGTACAAAATGAAAGGAAGGCGAAGATGCCCAGAGTGTTTCTGTGGTCTGGAAAGCAGCCAAAAAAGGCATTGATTTATTAAAGAGCAGCATCCCCGCTTCCTTTTCTTGATCCGATGGTGCCATTAGTAGCTCCTCAAGCAGTCTCTGATTTCAGTGAGAATGAGGAATAGGGGTTTCAAACAAAGCACTCGCAGAACATTCTGAAGCACACTATTTCGCAGGCTCCTTGCTAGTACACAAAATGCTAACCTGTGTAAATGGTTCCTTACCAGTTGTTCGGGTGGTGTTTTGCACTCTTCAGTTATGATGCAGTATGCAAAGCTAGCTTTAATGAAATTTAATGAAATAGATCAGCAATCGTAAAATATATGTATATATTGGGCTATTATTTGAGTTACCTCAGTGCCTTTCTGTGGACCTGTAATGTAGAGAGCCTGTGCATTTAGACTTCTCTTCTCTATTTCTGTAAGTGTCTGGTTTCTCTTAGGTCTCTTACTTTCTCTGAAATGTTCGTATTTTTATTTTACCTTCTGAAAACTTTTCCCTTCCACAGAGCCTTTCTGAAATGATGCATCCTGTGTCTGCTCGTTTGTCCCTAAAATGTATCATTTCTCTCTCTCCTTTTTTTTTTTTTTTTTTTTTTTTTTTTTTTTTTTTTTTCTCCCTCCTTCCAATCCAGGTCTTTACTCCACTTCTTCCTTGTTTGCAGGCACAAGCCAGCATCTGGGGGGCTTCTTGGGGACAAGGCGGGGGATCTTTGAAGTGTGATGCAGCTTTGCATCCGACTGCCACATGGATTTGGTGCCCGAGGAAGGGATTTTCTTTGTGGCCCTGTCACACTCTGAGCATGGCAGTGATAAAGTTCCTGTGCGCTTGGCACTGCCAGTGGGCCGGGCCCTGTTGTGACTGACCACACAACTGAGTATGGCCCTTGCTAAACCACACTGTGGTCCAACTCGGGTTACAAGGCTCTGTCCGACTTTGTTTAGTCAGATATAAAGTCACTGATATAGATATAGCCACTGGTGGCCTTGCTGCATTAGGTTCTGTGTGATGGCTTTGCTGGAGGGATGGGATTGACTGAACTATCAGAAGGGATAAAACTGATCCATTTGTTACCATGCAGTACATAAAGACTTCTGGATTTAAGGAGCCTGCACTAAATACCAAGGCGATTTATAAACTCATAAAGTGAAAAATTATAGGCAAGTAGTACTTAAGTCATTGGTAATACCTGTGTTTTATCATATTAGTGATGATTATCAAATATTAATTGCCCCTCCTCATGTAAAACACATTTATACCTTAGAAATGTTGTAATTGCTTTTTTTTTAACAAAAAAAGAACTTCCATGCCTTAAATTTTTATTTACTTGTTTTGTGCAAGAGAAA
>NW_010579889.1:83033-136084 GCF_000705375.1 Tinamus guttatus | reverse complement strand
ACTCAGTGCTACCTGCTTTCAGAAAATTCTGGCCCACAAAGCGCAATCTCAGGAGATTTGGCTCTGCTCACTAAATATCCCTTTTATTATCTTTTTCTCACCGTAGGGAGAGGTATAAGCTGGACTACAGAGCACAGACACAGGGCTGCTTTGGCATATGTTCTGTGGCATGAAGGCATTGGCCTTAGGTGTGGAAATAAACATCGTGTAATAGCAGGAAGGTTCTCTAGGTCTTGGTGTTTATGTAATTTGTTATGGAAAAGATTCTGAAAGGCAACTCGATGAAACATCAGAAGGAAGATGGGGCAGAAGGAGGGATGTCTGCTCCAGTACTGAGAAAGGCTAATTCTGTATCAGGATCAAACAAATGTGACATTTTCTATGAAAAGGAATGAGTGGGAGAAAGGGATGAAATATCTTTTAGAGAAAGCCTGGCGTGTTTTAAATGAATTTGTCAAACCTTCCCACAAGGTCTTTTGCTGCAGCTGCTCCTTTCAGGGGACCTAGCAGCCTTGACAGCCTTGGTTAGTCCCAGCAGGGAAGCCAAAAGCCCTGGATCAAGCCCAGGTAGCCACAGTTTATAGTGTTTTCACGCTGTATCTTTTCCCTCAGAAGACAGAAAAGCCTACACGCGCCTGACAACCACTTTGATCTTTGACAAATCTGCATTTTCCAGTAGTCACATACTGCATTGGGAATTACCCCACAACCCCTAACGATATGACTGGATCCACTGAACATTCCCAAGGGTCGGCGCATGTGGTGAAATGCCAGGTGGGCATTACCTGTGAGGCTGGGTAGTGCGCGAGCCACCTTTCGATGTGGATGGCGTACCAGCCCGGGGTCAGGCAGCGCTTCTGCAGGGTCCTTATCTCGGAGGGCGCCCAGTGGCCTGACGTGATCACCTCGTAGAAACTGAACTTGAGAGCAGCGGGGTCCTCGTGGGATCGCTGGTGCTGATGGAAGACAAGGAGACACACGTCACGGAGACCCGGGCGACTAAGCCGTGAGCAAAGAGCAAGGATCAAGGGAAGTGCTCCTGCTTTCCATGGAGAGCAAAAACGTGTCTCGTCAGCGCCTCCTTTCCCAGGGCCTCCTGCTTCTCAGGGTATGCGGGTATGTTACCTCTACCACACTGGACAATGGCTGCTGGCTTTCATGCACGTGTAATACCATTTCTCCCATAAAGAGGACACTTTGTCTGGGCACTCCAGAGGGAGCCAATTGAAAATTACACATGAACTCGTTTTCCTGCACTGCTCAGGCAGCTGCATTCCCACAGCGCGCAGGCCCTCAGCAGGCCCCGTGCGGATGGGGCTGGCGGAGGCTGCGCTCGCACAAGCAGCCCAGCTGCAGCCCCAGAGCAAGCCCGCAGCTCCCACCCAGCTTCCTTCCTCGCTGAACTCTTACTGACAGCACCAGAAATACTGCTCTTGGTGCCTGGTGCAGTATTTTTCACGTGGCTCTGTTTTAACACTGTCTTTCCTCTTTTATATAACTGCACCTCACTCTGCATATGTGTTTCTGTGCCTCTTGAGAAAGTGCATCGACTCTCTTTGGAAAGGTGTGGGCTCAGTAAGAGACAAGGAGTATCCTAGCATTTCCTAGGAAAACCTACAGGCCTTTTTTTTGTTCCTAAACAAACTACTACTCTTCCTACTCTTCAGATGTGTGGTTTTATTTTTATTTTTTTTATTTTGGAACCTCTCAGAAACTTGAGAGGATTGTCATGCAGGGGCTGTTCCTTAGAACTGTGAAGCCTGGATGACATATCTGCTGGTCAGTCACAGAAAAGAGCTCTGGTTTCCCTTGGGTATCTCTCTGGGTGAGCAGCAGTGCTAGCCCACCATGAAGTGCTCAAGGGCACTAATGCACGTTGGTGTTGGTCACTAATCCCTGATGCTGATTTCCCTGCCCGTTTCTTGAAGGCAAGATCCATACCTGGTACCAGGAGTACGCCCGGTCAGACGGGTCGATGAGGATGGTGATGATCTTGGCCTTGGGGATGAGGGAAGCAGCTCTTCTCGGCGCTTCCTCCGAATGGAAATAGTTGGCGCTTTTCTCGAAGAGGAAGTCAGTGGTGACATTGGAAGGAGTGGGGAAGAAATCCATGTACCTGGGAGAGAGGAAGAAAACAATTAGAAACAGCAATACAAAGAAAAAAAAAGAGTGGGAGGAGAGCACATATCTGTGTGTTTTCTCTCTGGAAAGGGGAATTTTCAGAGGTAATTCTTTAGAAGCAAAAATAACTTTCTCAGCTCACTCCAAAACTGGAATAGGAGGAAAAGAGCACAGCTTTTAGCTGGGGCTGGTAATAACAGACACCTCCATGAAGTCAGGTAATTAAGTTTCCTTTTTCGATGGGTGGACTTTTTGCTGGTAACTTGGATGTCAGGGGAAAGTCTCTCATCAGTTTGGAGTGAGCTCAGTTTTAGCTGTAGAAAAAATGGAGAAAGCTTCTAGATGTCAAATGCTTCATTTCAACATCTCAAAATATTACATTTAACAACTGAGAAATCTTTTGGACTTTTTCAGAATGAGAGTTTTCAATTTTGTCCTTGAATGGTCTTTCTCATTTATAATTCAATGAGAGTAAAAGTAAGTAAAATGGGAGATTCAGTCAAAAGGTTTAAGAATTTAAATGAAGCAAAATGTGAAATTGCTTTGGAGGCGGCTTTTTGGTTCCCTGAGCATTGCTGGGAGCTCCAAGAAATTCCAGTTTTATTGTGACCAGTTGTTTCCGTATACTTTTCTGCGGAAACAAAGTATGTGTGGTCTCCCTCCACACATACGATCCCAGCAGCATTCAAAGCTGTGGGCCAGCCTGAGTGCAGTGTGGCAGCAGAGGTCTCGGGGAGGTCTGTCTCTTCCCCTGCATCTCCTCTGCATAAAGGGACATTTTTCTCCCTTGAAAGAGAGAAGCCACAGCAAAAACCTCTCTCTCTGCCAGAGTTATTTATGGGAGAAAGGGACTGCAAATGCTCCAGCCACCCACGGCCTCTGCTCGTCCTGTTGCTCCTTCCCCTTGCTAGCACACCTGTACAGATATGTACCCTTTAGGAGGCCCCTGTTAAGGCAAGCTGGGGATGCCAATCTAGGGCTATCGTGCACGTGAATTAGAGGGGCACCTCTGGCCTTGCAGTATTCCCAAATCCTGGCAGCTCTCAGGAGCGAGCAGGGAGTGCACCCACTGAACAAGCAGGCAGCCCCTTTGTGCATGCCCCAGATGACCGCTCGAGTCAGACCCAGAGCCATGTGAGCCCTATTTCTTTACACCATATGAAAAATAAATGCGAGGCATTTATTTCTCGTTATTGTTTGTGACACTTTGACTCTAGAAGCTGGTCTTGCAGCTGCAGCAATGGTCTGCTATTATCAGCTAGTTTCGTGGGGTCTGGATGCTCTCCATGCACAGGCAGGGAAAGCAGTCTGAGATTACTCTTTTTTTTTTTATACAATGTGATGTTTGTCTTATAGCTCGAAAGCAGTCTGAGATTACTCTTTTTTTCTGTACAATGTGATGTTGTCTTATAGCTTGGTTTTTACACAGGATGAGAACAGCTGTTCCCTGGAGGAACAGAGCCCTTACAAATGCTTTCCCCAGCAAAAACAGTAAGAGCAATGTTTAAAAATCGTAACAGGAATATCAGCTAAAAATCTTTATGGACAGTTTGGTTTTTTTTTCTTCTAAAGAGCAGACTTTTACTTCATGAAAAGATCCATTTTAAGAAAAAAAGTATAACTCATCATCTCTCTTGAACTGATACAGCTATGAAAAGACTAGAGGTTATATTCAGCATGAAGACAGACATCACAACTGAGCTTGCTGTTGTATTCATTTGCTAAAAAATACAGAAATTGTTACTGTAACATTTAAACAAAATTAAGGACTCGATTAAAAGTCCCATTGTTGTGAAGGAGTTTCTCACTCTCATTAGTAACACCAAGCATAACGAATTCATCTAGTAATTATGCAGCTGTCTTACATACTTCTGTAATTGCTCCATTGTGATTTAGCATCTATTAATGAGGAAGACTTCATTTTTGTTACTCTTCTTACCAGTCAATTCCTTTGTGATAGTTGTTTCCATTGAAGAACTGAACTTCTTCAAAAGTTTTGGGGCTAGGGAGATTACTGATGATGGAAGGATGCATCAGAAGAAATAGATAAAGTGCTGTTGTTCCTACAATGACAAAAAGAGATGCCATTAGGAAATGGAAAAAAAAAAAAGACTTTATTCATTTAAGCAAGTATTTCTGAATCAAGGCACACGTAGATAAACTGGAAAATGGAAGAGATCATCTTTCTAAGAAAACTGCCTGTTGCTGAGAGGTGCTTTCGGGGAGAGCTGGGAATGAGCAGGGACCTCCCCTGCGCTCACTGAACTCTGCACATTCCCAAACTCCGCTCTCCGTGCAGCGAGGATGCCGCAGTTGATGATACTGCTCGCTTGGCTGCGTATTTAGCCAGGATGGATTTGGGCCAGAACGTGTTACTTTTTAATCTATATGCTGCCAGAGCTTTTCAAGTGTACTCAGTGTGGGAATAGGCTCCTGTTGCTCCCAACACTGTACTTTTGTTCTCTGTTTTTCCTGGGGGGTAAAACTATTCCAAGTGACATTGTATATTAAAGTGCCAAAAACCCTGTGTGTAGTAAGTATATTTTGAAATGACAATAACATAATTTTCTGTTACTTCTTTGATAAAAACTACTGAACTGATAGATGATGCTAAATGAAATTGCAGGAGAACGTATCTTTAAAATTGCTCTTCAGTGATTTTATGCTATGCAAAATAACACCAGACTGTAAATCAAGAACTCCTGTCTCTTTGTCACTGTCATAGAATTTCTATATAATCTTGGATCAGTCTTTTATTTCTCTGCCTCAGCATCCACTTTCTGTACATTGTCAATAACAGTAATGGCTATCTTGGGAGTGGAAATACGTGGCTTCATTTAAATAATGTCCCGAGACCCCCAGAGAGGCCTGTAAGGTGATGTGTTTACTGGCAATTAGGGTCTCAAATGATATAGATATAATTTGTCAAAGCATACAAACAACAAATTTAACTCGGGGCCCCATGACAGCACATATTTTATGCACTGCTTTCTGGTGTGGACTCTCCTCACCGGGGGACTAAACTCGGCAGTGGATGTAGGTGGATGTGCTACCTGGCTACCCGGCTGCTGTACAACCCTTTGCCTTTTCTGCTCTCCCAAACCTGTGCCTGCTGGCTTTGAAAGTGAAAAAAGCCCATTCTGACAGAAACCGTCAGCGAGGCAGCTTAATTCTGTTTGTTATTCTAATCTACAGCGTCTTTTCGGTGCCTGAGAAAGTAGTTACTGTAAAATTATCCCTTAAGTAGGTGTATGCAAAGGCTGCTTGTTACCTGCCCTTGGCTTCCCATGTTTCCAGTCGCCCTGCTTCCCTCTCGCTGCAGAGAATTCGGCACCTCTACTGCCAGTGAAACCCAGCCTTGGAGGGGCTGCGAGCACAAAGCCCGTAGTTTAATACGATTTAAATCCCTGCTTTAAATATGGATGAACCTGAGGGGAATTTCACCCTGTTTTAACAATAAAATCTAGAATGACAGGAGAACTTGCAGAATCTCACTGCAAGGAGAGCTCCCCTAAAATGGCGAGCTACCTCTTCTTGCTGAAAAGAAGCCAGCCAAACATGTCACCAAAATAACCTGTCTTCACATATTTCGAAGCATCTTCCCCTACAGGGAGCAGAGCCTGCTGTGCAGTTTTAATGCTTTCCTGCTTGATGATGTGATGCATCCAGCGAGGGCTGCAGTGGCAGAGCAAGGCAGCGCAATGCCACCACAGGAGCACTTGTCCCCGTCTTTGGGCCGTGCAGGAGCCGGTTGCTCGCAGGTACCGGCAATGCGTGATGGCTATAGCTGGGAGCTGCCTTCAGCGTACAGGAGACAAATACACGTGGGCAGGCCTAGGGGGTGCTACCAGCGTGCGCAGGCTTCAAAAATGTGTAGTTTCCTACCTGTTTTCTGGGGTCCTATGACAAGGAATTTGGGTAGGTGGTCACAAGTTTTATCTCTGGACCAAATGTCTCTGTGTCGCTTATCGTCACATGGGTTCTGAAGGAGAAAAGAAAAGAAATGCTCATGCGAGCCAGGGAAACCCCTGGTGTACTGCACGCCTGCTGGTCACTGCAGGCTCCAGTTGCTATACGCCAATGCCAGAGCATTATGCTTAACAGTCAGATCCCAGATTTCCTCCCAGGAGCTTATTCTCTAGAGCTGGGTCCATGGAAGCGCTTACATTTTGGCACACCCTGGAGCGCTTTGCTGCACAGGGACCACGCTGCCCGGCTTGGAGGGCTGCCGGGGAGGGCAGCTGTGGGAGCTGCACAGTTGTGCATGTCTCAGGAGGAGCAGTGTCACACTGCAGACCCTGCGAGGCTCCAGTGTTCCCTCCTCTCTGCTAGCCCGGCTCTTTGCCCCAGCTCAGAGTCCTCAGGCAGATACTTGGCCATAGGCACCTGCGTACGCACCTGGGCAGTCCCTCTGGTGGGAACTGAGTACGGATATCGTGGCTTTGCATGACTGAGAATTACGTTTAGTCATTAAAAAAAGGCGGAGGCGGGGAAGGAGAAAAAGATTAAAACATCGATTTAATCAGTCTTTCAGTTGAGCTTAAAATGGAAACCTCTGTTTGAATAGCTTCAAGGCATTACTTTCTTAGGTGACAAAATGTTTTCAGATATATGGTGCTTAGTGCCAATTTTGTTTACATAAGAATCCAAAAAGAAGGACAAAATAGAAATGTGAGATACTACTCATCTCCTTATCTTTCTACTACCTATGAATAGAAAATAAAAATGTGTGAACAAAAATCCCCATACAAAAGGTCAGGATTGACCATTCCTTAAGACAGGTATCATATGGATCCTGCTTTTGCATAGTATTTGCTGCCAATGGAAGATAAAGTTTGCCAGTGAATAACGGTAACAAAATAACATGGAGAAAAGTATGGGAATCAAGGCAGCTCCACTAAACTCAATGGAAATGTCTTGGATTCCCACTTCTTTTGCATCCGGGCCAAAAGCAATAGGGGAAATTTCTGCTCCTTTTTCCCAGTGTAAGCCTGAAATAGCTTCACGGATCACCACAGTGTCACTCTGGATTTATGTCCGCACAGCTAAAGGCACAACGTGGCACATCATACCCTGAACAAGAGAGGAACCAGGTAGGTATGGCAATGATTTGAAAATCACGCTACAAGCAGCCTGTTGTGCACTGGAAGTGGAAAACAGCCATTTGTATGCTGTGCAGAAGCCCTCTCGCAGGCTGGAAACAGCCGCCCACCCGGCCTGCCGCGCTTGCTCCCAGCCCTGCCGCATCCCCTTCCCTGGCTGTCCAATGGGAGGGCAATTGGATGCTTTTAATGTGCCTGATATTGGCTGAGGGGAAGCCAGCCCATTTCTAGATGAAAGCCTGTGAAGAAAATCCAAATAATTTGAAAAGTCATGTAGAAAAAGAATAAAACATTTTAATGTGAAGAGAGCATTTTTTCCCCCTGTCCCGAGAAAAGGCTCTGTTTTCAGCCCAGGCACTGCAGCCGAGGGGGCGCCGGGGATGCGCGTTACCTGCCAGAGAGGGTCTGTCTGCTCAGGGAAGAGCTCGAAGTACTTGTGCGCCAGCTGCAGCGGCGGCAGCGTCCGCAGCCGCAGGTTGGTCGAGCTCCTCACAAAGTTGGCCAGGTTGGCAAAGGTATAGAGCCCCAGGCGGTCGTTCCCGTAGTTGGACAAGTGGGTCATGAAGACGCTGATCTGGGAGAGGCAAGAGAGCTTGTTCAGGAGCGGGACGTGGGCAGGTGGCAGCGTCGGCCTGGCTCTGGGGCCGCCCTGGGCCTGGGGAGGACCTGCCGAGGCCTCGCGTCCTCACGCACGAGCAGCAGCAGATGCTAAACCAGCCCCACTTCTAAGCTCCCTGACGGCTGTGGTCAGTCCTTGTTTTCCCCCACCCTTTCCCCCACGTTTCTGAGGATTTTTGCCATGGCCCCACGTGTGGAACTACCACTCGCTTTTGAGACGGCAGCACTGTAGGTAGATAAGGAAGTCCAAAAACAGAAAACTTCTGAGCCTTTATGAAAAATGATATCTCAGCTAAATATCACTGTCATTGATTTCCCCTTAAAGGCAATATAACTTCTTTCTATTTATCAGCCTTATTGTATTTCTTCTTTACATGGTCACTGCTTTGTAGATCTCGTCTTCTCATTCAGGGAGATAAAGAGAAGAATATGTACGGACAGTGTGAGGAATGTATTTCCCAGGGTTTTCTCTATATGAGGCTATCAAGCTCAAGTCCAGTGCCGCAAATGCCTGGTTTATCTGTGTATTGCCATTATTTGGCTTTTTGAGGGCACTTTCAAAGTGAGATTTTTTACTCAACTGCTCTGCTCCATGAAGTGGCTGCAGCTGGGAGACCCACTGACAGGACAGTTTAATTGCACAGTTATCAAGAAATAACAACATAGCAGTAACTAAACAGCGTGCATACTTTTTTTCCCTGTCACGGCTCTGAAGTAACCCGTCAGTAATATGCAACCTAGTTGCAGAAAGTCCAGATTAACTTATGTGACAACAGCAGTTAAGTGAAAAGGTATGCCCAGTAGGGCACTTAATAAAGGTATCATGCTTGGAGATGGCCCCAGTATGAAAGAAAAAAAAAAGAGAGCTACAGTGCTGCTTGTAGCAAACTACAGAACAGGATGGTGGGAAGTTTAGCATTTCGTTATTCTGCCTTCATGCAGTCTCAGGCTAGCAAAGGAAAATAAAGTGCCAGCAGCTGGTGAACTCAGTGGTCACTTGGTAAAAATATTGCATCCACGGATGTCAGGAGTTTTGCTCTTCCCAGGTCCCATGCATCTATCCCAGCTATGAGCTATGCAGATTTTTTTTTTGATCAAAAAATCCCACAAGGACAGTATTGCCTTATGTGAGAAGGGCTCCTTCACTCAAAGCTAAAAATATCTCCCTATCAGGGGGATTTATTGGTGACCTTTATGACAGTGTCCTCTCATGCTACACCGAAGCCCAGAAGAACCGTAAAATAACACGGGAGCAGAGCCGGATCTGTCATAACTAGGTGAAATGGTGCCAAGCAGCAAGCATGGGCACCTGACAGACCGGATGCTCAGGATGAAGACAGTATATTTTGCATTTTTTTCATATAGCCAGTTAACATGAGCACACTGAGCACTCTGTATCTCAAGCCATGGGAGAGCTTGGTGCCTCAAGCACACTGTATGAGGGAGCCACTGCCAGCCTGCTGGGCCAGCGGCTCTCCTGGCCAGCAGGCCGAGGCTTGCAGGGCATCAGCCCAATGTCTGCCAGGGCCACAGGTGATCTGCTTGCCTTGCAGCTGGATATCCCCAACCAGGAGAGTCTCTTTTAGGAAGATTAGGAAGGGGAATGGGCAGCTGTGGGCACTCAGCATCAAGTGCTTATATTGCAGTGTGATGGGAAGAGGCAATTTTACTGCCAGAGGCTGGGGGGTATGTGTGGGCTCCTGCTCTGGGACCTGTAGCTGGGCATGGGTGTCCTGCGTGCTGGGAGTGTGTGGAGGTCAGTGTGCTTTCTCTCTGTGGTGTTGGGCTTTTGAGTTTGGGCTGCGTTCCCTCAGCGTTTGAATTGAGCAAAGTGGGAGTGTTGAGATGGGTGCTGTTGCAATGGAGTGCTTGAGGCTGTGGGTGTCCCTCTCAGCACTCTGTGCATCCTGGGGATGTTGAGGGCCTCCTAGAGCAAATTGCTTTTCCTCCCTTAGAAGCGAATTTGTTCTTTAGTATGTTGCTGCTTTGTGGTGCTTGAGTTCTAGCGGAGCAAAGCGCTGCTGCTGAAACACTGTGCTTATAGTGAGATATGGTTTTGGCTGTTCAAAATAGCCACAGCAGAAAAAGTTGCAGGCTTTCTGTTTATAGAGGCTGGCTCTGCCAATGTGTCACTTCTTTTTTCTTTTTTTAAAAAAAAAAAAAAAAAATTAGCCCACAATGTTTAAAAACATGTCCATTAGTCTGTTTAATCATTTATAAGGCTTTTAGAACTTCTATAAGGTAAAGATGGATGCAAGTTAGGAAAAAGTGTCCCTTATGACTCATCTGCAGCTTGTTTGCACTACACCCACTTATTCCACAAAAGGTAACTTATCCTTCATTTTTATTCTGAGACTCCTTTGAGCAAAGATTGGCAACTACTCAAGATGTTTTTCTTCCCCCCACCCATGAGCTGGACTTTGTAGCTTTCAATGCCTCTATGTTTTATGGTTGAAAAGTGTTTGACATAACCGGAGCAGGCATTAAAATTGCCCTACATTGTGTGTGTCTATATGTGCTAACTTGGAAGCTTATAAGCAAGGTAGAGAAACTTCTTTGGTTTCTCTGTCTGATTTTTTTTTTTTAAATCAACACTTCTATTCTGGTTTTGATACCTGCTTATAAAAATGTGACAAGTGTTTCCTGTACACTGTTTAAAAATGAGAAAATGAATAAGTAAATCCTTAAGAAATGTTGGTAGTGAACATCATCTTGTCCCTGAAGTATTTTTCTGTTCTTGGTAAGTGCCAAGGAGTTTGTCAGTGCCAGATAATATTGTTCCAGTAAATAAAATGTAGGTAAGTAAATCTACTTACTCTTTCTGCTCTTTAACTTTGACCTTGGATAAGATTTTTTTAAATGTAAAAGCATGTCTATATGAGAGAGATTAGGTCATCTTCATTTAAGAACTTAATTAGAGAGCTGCCTAATCCAAACATTCATTTGATCATTCTTCATGGAGTCAAAAAGATCTTGGCTAGGTCTCTTGACTTTTTTTGCCCCTTCGGTCTTATTTGAAGAGTGGGAAAAATAGTGTGTTGTATATAGTACAAAAGCATATTTAATTTTCTGCCCCTTCTATCTGAATCAACTGAGATAAAAGGAGATGGGTATTAGGTGTTTGTTCTTACAGCACAGGTGTTGACAGAAGTGCATTTAGCTGCTGCTGAGCAGTGAAGATGCCCAAGAAACTGCAGCTGCCTGTAGAGGTGCTGCATTTTGCAAGGCCAGGTACTGCTTTTTGGAGGGTGGCAGGGCCCTGCCTGGGGCAGCACAGCAGTGGGGGGCTGCATTTTGCAAGGCCAGGTACTGCTTTTTGGGGGGTGGCAGGGCCCTGCCTGGGGCAGGCTCTGGCAGCCTTGTGCTGGGCCTGGGCTTAGCTCGCTCAAGCCGTGTGTTATGTGCAAGCCCTGGTTTTGGCCCTTTCACTGTGGTCACTGACATCTTGAGCGACTGAAGTGGGGGGGAAATGCTGAAGGGTTAGGTATGAAAACTTTATTTGAATTCCTCTCTCCCTTCAAAATCTCTCTGCTTTCCCTCATCTGATCCTGCTTGCTGCCTCTAGTGCAGCTGCCTCCCATCCCTATCACTTTACCTTCTCTGCCATTGGGACCTTTTTGTTATAGAGGTATTTGCTATTACTATTTTTATCTCCCCATCTTATTGTATGAGGATAAGAAACAACTACAACTTTTCAGCTGTGGATTTCAAAAGATCTTAAGTGCTGAGATTTGTATTTTGCTAGTGAGGAGCCTGGGGCATGGAGGGCTGGTGTGATATGCAGGAGATAAATCGTGAGGCTGATTAAAGATTTGGAAAGTCAGATAACCTCTGATCCACCCTAGCATCCACTAGACAAAGCTGGCACTGAAGTATCTAGAAGAGGAGAATAGCTACTAACATCAGTTAAAAGGGGAAGAAATATCTATATGAAGAGACTCCTTATCCAAGTAACTAATTCCTGGGGATGGCGCTTCAAAGTCAATGGGATTTTCATTAAATCTTCTAGGGAGAAGTAAGTTGGCCTCTTTTCTTCATCTCCAAGAGAAATAAAACCTTAAGTGTTAAGGCTCGAAGCTATAAGCATGAACTGGCTTTGTATTTTTACAAATACATTTATATTAAAAAATCTGATAGACAAAATCCTACTTTTTATTCAATGCTGCAACTATTCAAATTTTTGGAAGAGCAAATGCCAGCCTATTTCTCCTGGTTCCTGCTACCCGCTTTTTATTAGTGTTACAAATAGGTGCATGGTGGTCTATAATTTCCCTACTCCCAAAAGGAAGGAAGAGGAGAAGGGGTGGGACTGGATTTTTCAGGCCACCTGCAGTTGATGTGCCTTTCAGGCTGGTGAATTATGTAAACTGCTTCCCCCTTCAGCTGGGTGGGCAGAGGGAAGGAAAAGTGGGTATTTCATCCAATAGAAGCTGCATCCTCAGTCTGCTTATTTACTGGTTTCCTTGCTTTCAAGTCATAATATTTGGTTAGTGAAGTATTAACAAACTCAAAGTGCTGTGACCTGAGCCAGCTGGGCATGGAAGTGGAGGCCTTGCAGAGCTGAGCAGCAGGCCAGCTCTGCGGAGCTCCTCAGTGCTGGGTCTAAGGGCACTGCTTGCACCTACTGCCAGGCTGGCTGGGGCCCCACTTTATGCTCTGGTTCATGTCTGGGGTGGGCTTAAAAATCAGATGCATTATCCACTGGCCAGCTCCGTGTGTACAGTCTGTATATGCATTTGTGTGCTTCTGTATGCTTCTGTACATGTAAATGAACTCTGCAGCAAGCCAAACTTTTAAATTAAAGGGCTTGTTTTTAAAATTACTGTAAAATCATTTCATAATAGATCTACTCCAAAGTGTCCAAAAACTGCTTTCTGTACTCAGTTATGGTTGTGCATTTGGAGAAAATGTATAACTATGCATGCATAGTAAAAGTTTATTTCTTTTTGTAAATATAAATCTCTGTAGAGCCTTAACTAAAGCACTCACAACTACATTATAGTATACCTGACTGATTAACATGTAAAGACAGGCATTTTTTTATTTTAACAATTCTTAGTTTAATTTAGTAATATGCGGAATGAGAGTGAGAGTAATTGCTGCATTGCCCTATAGAAGCATTTTGTAAAGCTAATGAAGCCTTTCCAGTAGGCTTATGTGCAACAATATTGTGTTATTATGTATTTGTAAAGTGCTGGGTGAAGGCTTCAGTTTATATTGCTGTGTCTAATGGTGATTAGATTTAGTTGCACCTATTAACTCTCCATTAACGATGTACTCTTGCTAAACACAATGTAGCTCAAGATATCCTAAATGTCAGAGGAGCAGCTCTTTACAGTGGTGTAGCTGGAGATGGGCATTAGGTGAATTGTGAATGTGATGTCAGATATATGCAGCTATACTAATAACTGCATAGCCTCAGCTATAGGAATCCTGCTGTGCCAGCTTGGCTTTGGATTTGCATCCCAGTGTACACACTGCTGCTCTGTGCTGCTCCTGTGCTAAGTGCAATTCTGGCATCTCCCTGGAAAAACACTACTGCGAAGCTCCCTGCTGGCTTTGGGCTCCTTTTCTTGTCTCCAGCCCTGCGATGCCACTTTGCTGTCTGGCGACATGAAGAAAGCGCCTCTCACCTTGTGGCCAGAACTGCACCCTCATTGCCACCCAACACCTGCAGTGTCCAAATCCCCTGGGGACCCAGCTGGTCTGCAGCACTGTGCTTAGCTCCCGTGGTGAGGAGCAGGAGGAAGGCTTTACCCATGGACCTGTGAAGTGCACGGGCACAGAGGGGGGGACCCCTTGCTGGCCAGCTCCCATCCTGGGACTTGGCTGTAGGTCCAGCCCTGGAAATCCTCTCCTGCAGCTGGGAAATGCCCCAGTCCTGCAGTACAGGATGGGGAGAAATACTGAAGTCCAGCAGGATTTTTGTAATGGTGGGGTGACCCACACTAGCAGTAGCTGTGAAAACCCTATCTGGGCCTTAGCTAGGATTTCTGAGGCTTAAATGCATCAGAATAAGAGACCATGAGGAGACCAAATATCCTGACGGTAAAACTGTGCAGTGTCCTTCAAAAAATGAGACATTAAGCTTTTAAAATCCCATCTTTTGTATATATGTTTACTGCTAGACTTATGCTAAAAATCATTCAACTTTGGGAGTGCAGGAATACTTTACATCTCATTTGAGAGCATTTATCTCTGGAAGACTGAGGGTAATGATCACATCCTCTGCTATATAAATTCCTCCAGCCCTATAGAAATCTGCACAGCTCTCCCTTGTGCAGGAGCTGAGGCGAAGGTTGCCTCCAGTGTGTTGTCGAAAGCCCATGTTTCCTCACCACTGACATTCTTCTATCTGTACTTTTTATTTTATTTAAAATCTGCACAAAACTTCTGATTTTTCCTACCAAATAGTATATGTCCCTGTTCTAGAACTAAAAGTCCCTGGGAAAAGGGTCTATTGGTGTTCAAGCACAACCCAACCTCCCTTGTTGGTCTTGCTGGGCCCCCTCAAAGAGGGTTCTCCAATATTGACAATCAAATATTGGTTGGTAGTCTTATTATTTACTTATGCTGATATTTAGAAAAGTGCCTATTTATTGATCCAGCACTTGCAACGAAAAAAACAATTGCAAAACTTATACATAAATGATGTGATCCAAGTCATCCTCTCAGCCACTCAATAATTAAATAGGACTTGTTGCCTTTGGTGTCCTTGGCTTTGGCTTAGCATCCTGCCCCAAGCCATGGTGGAAAATCAGAGTGGGGATGGTCTTTGCATGTGGATGTTACCCCTTTAAGGGGAACTTGACATTTGCTATCTTTGTGCAATATCTCTATCTTTTTCTCTGACATCTGTGATACTTAAGACTCTCATAATTGGATCTAGATGGAAGCAAGTTGTATTTCTGAATGTGTAAATGGGATGTCATGGCTGAGAAATGCAAAACTGTCAAGTGTCCATTTACTAATACCAAGTAGCTCCATGCTAGGCTGACCAGAGAAATACCTCCTGCAATTTCAAGTGTTTCATATATTTCACATCCTGGCAGCTTCCTATTACAGATTACAGATTTTTCTTGTACCTTATGAGCCAGAGCCCCATTCACTGATAATGAATCTGAGGCGCTGGGGCCCTTCATGCAGCTGCTTGTGAGGGAACATGGAAAGGAAGTGGGAAGCCAGCTGTCTGTGTTGACAAAGCACTAATTTTAATAATGACAAATTGTTTTTCTAGGATTCAGCACTATTCATATTCATGACTGTTCTGCTACTGAAGCAAGTCATTTATATGCCTGAAAACTGTACTTTTACCCTATTTCCACTCTGCACATCTTTATTTTTGACATTCTTGACAGGATAATCAAATATTTTCCAATTTGATATCTCTAAAGAAAGCAAAGAAGGCAGTATTTGGAAAGAAATTTTTGGCTTTGAGGGGAAAGATTTTGACCAGCATTTTATTTCCCATGCCCATAGTCATTTGCCATTGTGAATCAATGATAGTATAAACTTTTGAGAGAGCTATAGAAATATCTTGGTGTATTTATGTTTTAACATTTACTTTTCAAAAAGGAAAAATCATTTCTCATTTACCCAAGAAAGTTTTCTCCTTTTTCATTGTTTACTTGCTATGATTAAACATTCTTTCCTATCAACACAACTCCTGTACCTTGCACTTATCACTCTAAGAATAAAATATCAATGTTTGCTTTTATTTTCTAGTATCTACCTCATCCTCAGCTTTTAAACAAAGGCTAAATCATGACCACACTTCAATACAGCAACTATTTCCCTGGGTGTGTATTTGATACCTCTGAAGCTTGTGGTCCTAAACAAAGTAAGTTGGTTAGGAGATCCCCTTCTATTATTTTTACACATAATGTTTCCTTGTATCACCTTCAATTTAAAAAAAAAAATATTTTAAGACCTGCTATCAGAGCCTGCAAAAGAAGACTGTTTCTTTTGATGACCTTAAAATCAATGTATAGCAGCATTAGAGAGGAAAAAGTAAATAGCTATTTATTTTTGTTTGTGCATTTATCACCCTTGTGTAATGCTGGTCAGTATATCTTAATTATGGCCAAATTTTAATAAGCTCTGTGCAAATATGATGTTACCATCTAATCTGTAGGTACTACCAAGCCTTTCCAAAAATCTAGAGCAATTCAATCTTCCTACTATAAGAGAATACCTATATTTCTAGGTGAAAAAAAATGAGATACATGATTTTTATTTATCTGTTTTCTCATGGAAAACAGTTAATATAAATATCTCAAACAGTTTAGGTTTGAGAACAAACCCAATTTCAAATTACCAGATATGGGTGCTGTTGTCTCAGGCCAGATTTGTATCCAGTAGTTTCTGACAACATGACAAAAGTATTACCAAACGAGCAGCCTTGAAGTCTCCAGATGATCTGGATTTCAGATTTTGAAGATCATCAAAGGAGCCTGTACAGCTATCAATAACTCATTTCATCAGCCATATGCTTTGCACACTCCTTAACTGCCATCCAGCCACAACAGAATACTGATTAAGGCTGTCAGCTTCCTTAGTTATAACCCTCTGTAGATAAAAATCAGCCCCCTTTCACTTACTTCGTACCAATTAATAATTTGGGTGTTCCTTGTCATCAATTTGATACTATTTTTTTTCCTACCCTCACTGACTACAGTAAATTGAAGTTCTGACTATCAGTGAACTAATATAACAATAATTTTCTTTATGTCATGATATTGTGCTGATTGCACAGCAGTGGGAGGGTCTGCCTGGGTTGGTGGGTGAGTGATGCCTCTGGCCAGTCTCCCTCTGTGGTCCCTTGCAGCGCCTTTGCAGGGTTGCAAGCCTTGTATACATCACAGCTTAAGAAACTTGCAGAATAATTCTCAATAATGTTGTGCTGTGTATGCACAAAACAGTTCTAGGTTTGGCGGTGGCAGTGACATGATGGCAGCCCTGACCGTGGAGTTTTTCCTCAAATAGTGCTTCTGAGACATGAGCCCAGTCTCTAGCTGTGCCTTTGGACCAGCCTTGTGGGCAGCCTGCAGGCCGGCTGGCTTCTGCCTTCACTAGGCTTTCCCCCACGTTGGGCATCCTTTCCGGGGAAGGGCCAGCTTTGCCCTCTATTTGTGTGTGGTTGCTTCTAAATGCCTGATAACTAAGTCACAGTATGTTTTAGTAGCATGCAGGCATTGCAGATAAACCAGGAGGAATGGGTGTTTAGTGTAGGTTAAATGTTTTTCCAGCAGAAGTAATTACTTTTTCAGAATTTTCAAAATGTCTTAAGGGTGCTCTCGAGTGAGTAGAAAATAGACACAGAAATTTTCTTCCTGCTTGATTTGCTTAACAGAAGTAAACTCTTTTTTCAGTGTTTTGCTTGATATTTAGTTTTTTAATGTCACACCTCAGTTAAATAGATTCCAGCAGACATGATATGTAATTAAGGAAGTGTTTGCTCTGTCCATGTAATACCTGTGTGGTTGAGGTCCCTAGATCACTAGGGTGACAGCAGCAGCAGGCAAGCTGCCAAATAACTAAGAGCAGTGGTAGTAAATATCCGTGGACACTGAATGCCACGGAATGGCACGTACTGCATTGCTCAAAACTCATTTGCAGCATGTGCAGGTTTATCAATACACCTGACTCTATAGTCTCTAGGCATGTGTAGTGGATCACCTGAAAGCATCTTATAAAATTTCCCAACTTTAATGACCCAGGGTTAAGATTTTTTGTCATCCTGCACCCTGGATATGGTCCGGAATACACAGCAGTTCCCAGGGAAGGGAATATTGCTGTGTAGAAAAACTAGTTCTGAAATTAACTTGGAAATTTTTAGGGATAGAAGCTTTCTACCCTAAAGAAGGGAGAACTTGCTTTAACTATCACTGCAGGTTGTTGGCTGTGTTTAGGCTGTCCTGTTTGGCACCTGGCAGTTTCAATTTGGCAAGAGGAAGCTCAGTATTTCCCAGGTCACAGCCCAATGCAGTATGTTATGGGGCCAGTGGTCCTGACAGCTTGGGTAAAACCATGGTAAGTTCAGTAGCACCTGTCTGTTTCAGATATGTTTTTTCCTCTCCATTTACTTTCTCAGTTAGAGTTGAATGCCATCCTTCAAGCTAGCCCAATTCTGGGAGAAATATGGTCATATATCTACCAATGGTCAAAGTGATCCTTAGTTTGGATAAGCATCCATAAATGTGACTGTTTCTGATGTTTCTCCTGAGACAGATGTGCTAAGTAAGATCTGTCTCTAATTGTGTTTTAAATGATGCAAAGAATTATGTCTATCATCACTAATGTGGCACTTCAGTCTCCAGGTAGAGGAGGCCTGAATCTCTCAGAACAATACTGATGTTCGCTATGAAATTATTGCACAAGACCCAACACAGCACATAAATAGTTGGAGAACAGCTATAAATCACCCCGTTTAAAATAAGGCCTCATACAACCCCTGATTAAGTATTTTCACCAGAATACTTTTCTTCAAACTGCAAAGGAAGAAATGTCAGGCAAGCTGAGGTAAACTGGAGATCCAGGAGATTTATCATTTGTTTTCATAACTCTTCCACTGTCATGTTGCTATTCTTGCAGTTTTATGAAGAGCTGACTACTCTGTTATAGAGAATTCATAAATGGTGATTAATTAATCCATTTTGGAGGCCTACTCTGAGCAAATAAACCTCAGTTAATTTAATTCTCCACTCCTGGTTTCAGAGAAAAATATTTTCAGTTCACCAGAGGATATAATATTCTCAAAACAGCCACTTTCCAATTAATTTTGAATGGCAAACATAGCAGGGAAATTTTGTTCTTGTCCATTTACCTCTATTAAGGATTCATTTTCAATAATCACAGAATTCAGAGTCAGCTCATTTTTACCTTAAAGGTTTGCTCCTGACACTTTAATAAATTACTGTATGGTGTGTGCTTGAAGGTAGCAGATTCTTTTTCTTTTTACCCAATAACTGTCTTGTTGACACAGTCGTTCATTACTGTTTCTGCCATCACCTGACTTGCTAGGAAATAATATTGATAAAGTATTGCAATACATGGTGGAGGGTGCATAAAGAAGGAATATGTTATGAAAGAGAGCAGAAGGAAGGATTATGTGTTACCCTCAAAATACTTTCTTCATGCTCTGTGTTAATTGCTAAATATGCTGCTGCTGAAGGCTTGAGTTTCCACAGGGTAGTATCTTCTTGTACCACCTCTCCTCAGCTGGGGTGGTCATGTGGGATGAAGGAAAAGAATGATTAAAAATTTCAGAAGCCTAAGCAAGTATGAAATAGATTAGTCATCCAACTCCAGACGTTGGATTAAAAGTGGTTTCAACTTTTATTTTTGTACTATAATTTCTATCATGTTATCAGTGCTTGCAGGATTGTTGTTACAGAAGGAAGCATCTTGGGGAGAGGTGATTGTGCTCTGGGTATCTCTGTACTGAAAGGCAGTAAACTGCAAAGGAACCCGCATGCTGCTTACTGAACCTCAGTACATGCTGAGCAGAAAGAAAAACCAAAACTGTAGTTTACTATGCTAGATATGCAGAGCATATATATTTTCTTTATTCATAAAGAAGCGATATCACTCTTGGTCTCTTCCTCAGGCAAAAGCTATTAACCTTTTGCAGTTATATTGCTGGCACTGTCTTGTACAGGCAGCTCTGACCAGGATGTCCCAATAGGGTAACTTAACGCTTAACCTCTGGCTTAAGCGTCTGGCCACACACTGGAACTTCACTCTGTCCTTCCTTCGTATGGGAAGGGGTCTTTACGTTGTCTGTGCAGGACAATGGATACTTCCTTGAGGGAGGATAAGGCTCTACTTTGTAAAGTTTGTTGTATTTCTGGTTAAAAAGTTAGTAAAAGTGATATAGTTGGTTAATAATAAAGCTCCTTTTACTCTGGTAGAATTAATGTATGTCACTTCTCATGTCCAAGAGCAACACACCTCTCCCTATAGGCAGCAGCTGGCTAATTATTGCCCAAACACTATTGCCCTTTTTGCCTGGGGGAAGGCGGTTTGTTCGCCTTTTCCTTTCCTTGAGATACACAGAGATGTTGTATTCACAAGGCCCATATTAGAATGGCATTATGAATTACTTTTGAACTGCAGTCTATTTCCTACGATGCCCAAGGTTACTTTTTATTCTTTCTACAGCTATGCTCAAAGAAACAAAGCAAATAAAAAGAAAAATATTATTAACGCTCAAGATGTTTCATAATAACACTCCCAGATCTCTTGTGGAAAGCATAAATTAACCCCTCTCCGCATCTACTTTTAATATGCTGAAGCAATAACGTGTGGTTCTCATCTGTTTTTGTGATGAGCGAGAAGATCAAATGCAAAGAACAAAATGTTCCAAGTAGGCACATGTGGGACATGCCACATCGTGGTCTGACAGACTGGAAATGAACAATAACCCTTTAGCTACAGTGAGATTTTTAAAAGCGCAAATGTATTTAAGTGGCCTTGAAAATTAAAAGCATCCCATGACACTTGCAAAGAATTTGCCTATCTCTGCAGTATGTGATCGCATTTTGTTCAGTTAGAATAATGATGCACTTTATTACAGACTGGCTGTAGCTCCTTCTGATTTGAGTTACCTTTCAATCACAAGCCCGATATCACTCTCCATAATTAAATTCCCACAAAAGAAACTAACCTGAGATCCGCCTGCCACCTTTCTTAGGTTAAAGCTTCTTCAGTGTGTTTAACTGAAGTAGAAAGAAGAGTTTAAAATTAGTGTTTAAGTCTTCCTTTTTCTACTTTTTTAAACCTTACTTGCCATCAGTTGTGACTGTTTTTTTGGCTTTGAAAACAAACCTTTCTGCACAAGATATGTGTCTGTCTATAGATACTTTTCAATGATGTGGCTGTCTGAAAAACACAGTGGCCACTGCAAGTCCTCATGGAAGGAGGCAGTGGAAGGCTGGATAAAATACTTTGCAAGAGCAAGTAAAAAGAACAGTTAACTCAAAAGTAATGTGTACAAGAAGGTAAAAAGTAAGAAAAAAAGAAAAACAGGAAGCTGTCTCATGAATGAGGTCACTGAATGCAGGGAACTGCCTGCTGTTTTGTGGAAATCCATTGAGGAATATCTGACCTTCTTGGTTCAGGCTGCAGAAAATCTTGATTTATTACTCAGCCATGATCAGGACAGGGACAGAAATGTTTGAGGTGGCGGGTTCAGACACCTTTCCACTTTGTACAAACTTTTCCATTCTTTGAATTTAACTGAAAGTTGGGTTGCTGGAAACTTTGTCCTTGCACATATAGCAGGTGTGCCCTTCTGTTTTAAGATTAAGTTGATGTTGGCTCTCAGGGGAACTCCTGGCTGTGACACTGAAACATGGTGCGAGCTGAGCAGAAAGCAGAAGGGAGAGCGGAGAAGCCATATCTCATGTCTGGTAGGTGGACGGAACAAGGAGACACCAATTGCACCAGGCTGTGGCAAGTAAATCCAATTAACTGACCATTAGACCAAACAAATATGTTTTGCTGGGTCTTCTCAAAACCTGGTATTTTTGCTTTGCTGTTTGTTTTGAGGTACCTTTTGTGTTGCCTCTTGCTAGCTTAATAAAAAGCTCTCTGGTTTGAAGGTTTTTTTGAGAAATGATCATCCTGTTCTTGTTTGTAAGAGTTGATCATATTTAAGACTATATTTATTAGCTTATCTTCCTTGTTAAACATTTATGATCATTCTTTATTGTCTGTGAATTGGGGGAGTAAAGAGAGGCGGACTAGAAAACAAATTCCTCAAGACCTTGAAGATACCGAAGATGTGATATATATCACAATCTGTAACTGTGTGCTTTAAATATGTCGGGTCATTTCTCAGAAGACTGAATGAAGACCAATGGTCAGGGCACATAAAGTGAACCCACTTATTTTTGAGCCTGACATAGATGTAGAAAATCCATAGAAAATTTAAACTCTAAGGAAGTTCTTCAAATTGCCCTGTGAGAAACCTATTATTTTATTGTTGAAATATTTTAGTTTAAGAACTGTATATTATGAAAGCTTTTTTTAGTTAAAACTTAAGTTTATTTTTAATCTGTGCTTTACATATTTTTAAGCAAAGAAGTAAATTTGATCTGCTTATACCATTTTTCCATTCTGCCTCATGCTATTGTTTTTATTCATAATAGCAGATGATAGATGTGCCCATGATACTTAGAAAATGTATTATTCTGACAGGCACATCACAGCTTTCATAGCAAAGGTCTTTCAAAAGGAAGAAGGAATCTTATTGCAGATGGGTCCTAAGGCCAATTAACTTGTTTCTCCCTGTACTAAGTATGTCAAAGACCACAGAAGAGCATGCGAAGTTGGTTGCAGTTTGAAGGGAAGTGATAAAAAGACAAAAGCAGTATGGCCTTGTGCTGGTGACATGAGCAAAGGGGAAGAATTCCCTAAATATATCATGGGAATGGGTAGATATTCTAGAGGGAAATTAAATGAAGTAAATAAGAAGTAGAATAAGAAGAAATCCTGGGTGAGAGCTGCTGAAATAAAAAGTCAGTTTAATATTTTTTTATAAGTAAAGCTAATTGTGTTTAAGTAAGCTAGTTTTTCTGCTGGAGCAGCAGAAAGTTAGGTACTTGCTGAAAACTTCAGAATTATTTTCTCTCAAGGGATTAGGTTCTTGCAATGCTGTTCAGGGCCAAATGATTTTCTGCCATGCTTATGTAACTCTAGCACTAAATTCAGAGTTTTTAAGGCCATGATATTCCTCTAGCCTGATTTAAATTTAAAAAAAAATCCACAAAAACTTAAGACTAAAATAAGTGTCACCTAATGGTTCTGAAACTTTTGCTGGTGTGCTTGTTTTGTCTGCTTGCCTGCTAATGCAGCCTGCAAGCTGCTGCTGCTGCAGCCTGTACAACATACACCCACATCAGGCTTTTGACTCAGCCTTAATATGTCTGCATGAGACAAAGCAAGAGAAAGAGCAACACTGCCAAAGCTTTCATATTCTGGGCAGAAAACTACCAGCCTGGTTAACTTTTGTATTATTAAACTTCTGCCTTGAAGATGTGGCTTGAGTAGCAATGTACCTAGTATTTTAAGATCTGACTAGAATGAGCAAAGAAATACTTGCTGTCCAGCATGGCGACAACTTGATTCTTAGTATTGAAAACGTTTTTTAAAAAAAAAAATTAAAGATGCAAAGCAACTTTTTTTTTGTATTTTTTGACTGATTGAAATTTTAATTGTCTTTCTCTTCCTTTGTGTCCTTTTACTGATTGCAGTGGTTAGGCTTTATTTCACACTGCTTTATTTTTGTCACTGATGTGGAAGTGCTGGTGCTCTGCTCTTTAGTTCTGCTCTTACTAGCATAATGTGAATAACCGAGGCTGTCAAACTCTAAAGGAAGTAACATCGAGCATAATAACATAACTGTGATTGAAATGCTAGCTCTTATCTGGCCAGGGTGAGGAAAATATTTCCGTTGAATGTTTTATTGCTTTTTTGCAACAGATAGTAAAAGAAGACTCAACAGTCAGTGTATAACATCTAATCAATGTCAAACTCTATGTGCATCTCCTATTTATAAATAGATTGAGAGCTGCTTGTTAATATTTTAAGCCTTCAAACAAATGTAGCCTTTATGAAAGTAGCTGGGTAACTTTTAAATTAGTTTCCCTGTTCAGATTTAATTCAAACCTAATTTGTTCACTGTGACCTCTCCTACTTGCTTTGCTTTGAGGGCTGCATGTACAGGATTGGTACCACAAACTCAACACTCAAAGAGCCTTAAGCGTTACCCAGGCCCTAAGAATGTCTGCTTGGGAATTCTTGCCACCCACATGAAAACTCAAAGGAAAACTGTCTTGATTTGTCTGTCGGGCAGGAATTTATCCTTCCTCTGCATGCCTCTAAATCAATTGCTGCTAGACATGAGTCATCCTTAGAATTCATAAATTAGAGTGAAAATATATCTGTATGAACCACTGAGCACTCGGTAGAAGTTGTTTTTGAAAAGTAACAAGTGTAGAAGTGGGGAAAAATAACTTGAGATTTGCACAAGACAGCAATGACCAGGGATGAACTTGTCCAGAAAGCCCCTCTCAGTGCCCACCTTGGCTGGCAGTGGGAAAGTGTCCATGGCAGTGGAGGTGGTGGTCCCTGAAGCAACCACCTGCTGGGGCTGTAGATCCGGAGTCTCTTTTTGCTCCTGTTTTCCAGAATGGTGAAAAACTGAGTATAGCAGGGCAAGTGATTAGTTGCATTGGGAGATTTCTAGTCAAGGGCTATTCTTGGACTCTTTTTTCTTTTATTATACTTATATTTTAACACATGATTTGTAGGTCAGTCATCATATCACGGTAGCCTGGCAGAGCTATGGAAATATGTTCCCTTCAGCAAGCTGGAATAGTTTGTCCCCATCTTTGTATTGCAAGAGAGCACGTTGGTCCTGTAGGCAGGCTCCTCTTCCCCTTGCCATGTGCACAGTGCCTGCACCCATGGGCTGACACCAGATCTCAGCAAGAAAGGCATGTATGCAATCCATGGAGCTACTGCACTTCAGGAAGTCTCTTCTGAGCAGGGCCATTGTTTTTACAGGGTGAAAGAAAAATATATATTTTCAAATGTCAGTGGTTATATGCCATACAAAAATAAACAATGAACAGACAGCTCCTTTCCAGCAAAATCTGAAATAGGATAACTGTGATGAGACATAAACCAGCCTACATGGAAAGGTGCTATGTGTTCTAGTTAGGATTTTATTTTATGGAAATGGCTTCTATTCCTGAGTTGCACTAGGCATCTCATTCAATGTGACTCAACAAAAATGGAATATTTTTATAATTATCATTTGGAAAAGCCTTTCCACTGCACATAGTTGCTATTTCTATTATCCATTTGGAGAGCACACATTGCTTTATGCTGTGCTGTTCTAAACCTCTCAAAACTGCATAAATTGATTTTCGCATACTAGAAAAGTTCATTAATGAGCTCAAGTTTGTGACAGACTTCTAGCTATACACTGGGAAGTCTATTGTTGTTACTGCAGTGCTGCTGCCACTTCGGGCTGTACATTGCATTCAAAGCATATTTCTTCAACTGCATCTGCTCTTTGAGCAGCAGAATAAGCATGTTAGATGATTTTCAGAAGATACTATGGATCTAGGATCCATACACCAGTTCTGAATTGTGTCCATCATAGATAAGAGAGATCTCCCTGTTGCTCTGTGAGCTGTTAGCACAGCAAAATACCATACTCAAAGATAAAAGTGCCTGGGGGTCTATGCACATAGATGACTTCTTTTTCCTACTTCTGAAATTAGGCTAGATGCCTCTTGCCACACACAGAGTATGGTACCAACCTGACTTGAATGATGGTAAGGCTTTTTGGTATATCTTCAGCTTGCACATAATTTTATTTCTTCCTACCTGAGTAAACACTATACTGGAACAGTTTTTTACTTAACTCTGTGTCAGGGGAGAGCATGTCTGTATTTCTGTTGTGTGGCTCAGCTCAGTAGAATGCTGGTTTTAAGGAGGGAAGATAGAAATTCAAAAAAGGAGATGGGGAAGCAAATGAAGCATTAGTAGTACAGATATAAAACTTTTTTCCAAATCCTACAATACAGTATGTATTGCCCTTTCAAGATATTCAAACATAGCTTGGTCAAAACCAGTGCCTGTATTGAAGAACACTGAAGAAACACCCTCCCCAGCCATCCCTCTTTTCCTGTTTCTGAAAACAGTATTTTAGCTTTGTCATGGACATCACAGTTCTGTAGCTAAATCCAGAATATCTTGCATGCCATTGCAGCTTGCCTTCATAGCGAAATTCTCTGGTGCATCCCTCCTGAAATGTCATCAGTACATGTGTTTTCTGTGTGTGTGTGCGCTGCACAGTTTGCTGGCCAGGGTGCAACCAGGGTGCTCATCCCTTCACTTGCAATGATGCCCTCAGAGCCAGGGGCTCCTCTGGTGAGGGGCTCAGCCTTTCCCCAGAGAAAGGCAGCCTGCAGGGATGTGGGCTGTTTCCAATACACCAAGTGCCTTTTGCCATAGCACCAGCCTGCCTTTTGCAAGAGTTTTTAGATGCATTTATTTAAAACCTGCAAAGGTTATGATTTGCAATGGACTGAGCAACTGCAAAGTTGCGGCTTCCTGGTTGGTTGCCATGCTCAAGAAAAGTAGATTAGAGGGGAAAAGTGTGTAGCAGGGAGAGAAAGAGAGAGAAGTGGTCTAAGTGTGCTGGAAACGTTGGGAATGCAAAATTAAGTACATGCACAAAGCCAAACTGACCCAGGATTTTGAGTATATCTCTTGAAACGAAAGAACCATTTGCTGTAGATTG
The DNA here is from genome assembly GCF_000705375.1 of Tinamus guttatus. The sequence goes on along the minus strand of NW_010579889.1, from coordinate 109,921 downwards.
AACTTTCTATACCTCGGGAAAACTTCGGATAATAGTAAAAGTATGATGAAGCTAAGGATAACTCCAACAGCATCTCAAGATAGTGATGAGCCAAACTATGCTCAAGCAAAGTAGGAGAAGAAAAGCCCCTCTTCAAGAGAATTCAGGTAAACAGAGGGCAGGGTATGTTTTTTTTTTTTAGCTCAGTGTCACACCTGGCATAGAGAGAAAAAAATCCTAACAGAGGCGTCCCATTTCTTTAAACAAACAATCTCTTTCGTTCAGATGCCAACTTGCTCCCAAGCCAAATCTTGCACACATAAGCATCTAATTATAGGACACCAAAATCTATACTTAGGTATCTAAAAACAAGTGACCTGGATTTGAAAGCCAGTTCCAAGGAAGCTTCTTTAACTCTATAGAGAAGTCAATGAGTGCTGTAACTTAAAACCACTGAAAATTAGGCCACCTTGCAGGACACAAGGCATTTATCTTGTGAGCAGGATGCCTTGTTTGTATAGAAACAGCAAAAGGGAGGGCGATAGCAAAAATTAGTATATACTTTTTCTCTCCTTTCTCATAGTCTATTCTCTTTCCCTCTCTGGTCTGCTGCCTCAAACACTGCTAGATATTTCTTGGTAAGAGAAATATGGCTTCAAACTAGCAGTGCAACTGTCTTTTAACTTTTGCTCTTTGATCCTTAGCAAGCCCTGTCACACCTACCACATGTGCCCATAGATACAAATTTGACAGCATGATGTCTTAGCATGGCCCTGTTCAGACTTTTGTTGACAGAAAGTCAGGATGTAGCTGTGCAAATCATCCTAAGACTGTCACTTTTAGTCAACCTATATGTGCATGTGTAGATATACGTAGTCTGTATCTACATGTACCTGCATATATCTATAAGTAGTCTGTATATACACATAGGTGTCTTTTTTATACATACATGCTTTCCAGTTCATGTAGTCTTGACCGGCAAAAAGGTAACCATGGGAAAAAAAGCAAAACTGCTTCTGATGCTGTTCTGCAAATCCTTTTTGTGAACTACCATCTTTACCTATTTATCTTGAAGGCTTGCTTCAACTTAGTAGCATTCAGCCAATTTTATCATTTCTTTTTCTGTGCAAAACCTGCTTTTAAGAACTTGCGTCAGCAAAATTTTGTTAGCCTGAAGCCCCGGGCTTTCCATTAAGGTGTACTAGAAGTGACTCCAGAGCCAAGACTAGAGAAGGGGCAAAAAGGATAAGTGAGATCATGCAGGTTGCTCTACCCTTATTGTTTTCTTTCAGTCTAGGTTAGACAATTCAGTGCTTTCCCTTCCTTACCAGTAGTCAAAGACAGGTTGGGAAACAGTTTGAAAACATAATGAATGCACTTGCCTAGTAACTTGTCTTATGTAGGATCTGAAGTCAGAAATTAGCAGATGTTTTTGCTTATTTCTTCCTGAATTGCTTGGTACCTCAGAGCAAGGGGTCTTGATTACTTCCTAAACAGAATTAAAGAAAACAAATCTCCTTTCCTTCCCTCCTCCCTGTTGTTCAGCTTGTTCCAAGAATAGCAAAAGAAGATACATACAGGATTTAGGAGAACGGTGAGGAAGAGTTCACCTCCTTGGATACTTTTGTCAAGTTCATGAGGACCCCCAGGGTATTCCTTGTAAAAAATAGTATGAGTGAAAAGGCCGCAGGTCTGTCGAGGGAGCACCTGAGGAAAAAATAAGAGTGCCTTTGTGACATTAACTTATTTCTGCAAATTTACATTCATCCTAATCCCTTCAGCAATTCCCTTCCTTCCCCTTCTGCCCCTGCAAAAAAAAAAAAAAAAAGGCATCCCTAACACCCTTCAGCCCTTTCTGACTCTCTATTCTGGCTTGATTATGGACTCTTGTGCTTTCTCTGTTCTCCCTGTAAGCAAATGCAGTTGTGCAGATGTGAAATTCCAGATCATGGAATCATAGAATGCTTAAGGTTGGAGGGGACCTCTACACGTCATCTAGTCCAACCCCCCTGCACACGCAGGGTCACCTAGAGCACGTGGCACAGGACTGCATCCAAGCGGGTTTGGAAGATCTCCAGAGAAGGAGACTCCACAACCTCTCTGGGCAGCCTGTTCCAGTGCTGAAACTATATTGAAATTTCTCTCTCTGTGTCTGTGTCAAGAACTGTGCCATATTGTATGGACCAGGGTTCCACTAAGTGCATCTTGCAGTGAGGCAGGAGTGAGTCTTTGAATAGTGCATTGCACCAGCAGTTATTATCGATACCTGTTGTCCAGAAAGTATTGGGAAAAAAATGACATATGCAGTGAAGTTAACAGAAATTGTGGCAACCTGTAAAAATAATTTCTAAGTGTATAAAAGGAATTATATCCTTGCCATAATACTGAACGTGTGTCTCAAAAATTTAGAAAGGATAACAAATTTCCTGAGAAATCTTTTTTCCTCCAAACATTTAAGAAAAAAATGCAGAGGAAAAATGCATAGTATATGAACAGTGTGGGTATTTTGTTGTACCTTCTGCTAGAGTGTGTATTTCAGAAATTATAGACTCATTGGCTTAAAGGCTTACAGGACAGTCTTGTAGTTCTTGCTTATCTAAGTATGTGGTAAAATGCTTGTTTTGATAAAACTGCTCTGCTTTCCAAGGCATTTTCTGTTCAGCTGAAGTGATATTGCATTACGTTATATCACTGAATATTTCTAAATAATAAAAACAATATAATTTTGATATTCTTTCCTTGGATACTTTATCAGGTGTTCTCTAATGTGCAAGAGTGCAGCCTTATTGGTTGCTCAAGCTCTCCTCCTTTACTGATTTAATCCAGATTGTATATATTTGCAATTTGATGAAAATCTTGCATAAAATGAAATCTACGTGCCTTATTATTTTGTTCCTGCATCTAGAAGCCCTTGTGGGAAATTATTTAATTAAAGAACTAGTCAGATCAGCACCTGTTCAGGTGCACTATAACTTTAGTTTCAGAAACGTTGATAAAAGCTTTACATTTGGTATGATATGATCTCCTGGTCATAGGAGAGACAGGAAAAAAAATATCTATAGCGAGAGAAGACAGGAGAGCACGTTCTCTCCCATGTCAGAATTGACACGTCAGGACTTGCAGCAGTACCTGGTTGTGGTTTTGCTTCTGACCGTGTGTTTACCTAGGGCAGAGCACGTGTTGCTGAGAAGGGTCCCGCTGAGCGCGACGCGGGTGCTCGCCGGCCTTCGTCACGTTGGGAGCTCTCGCACCTTTCTCTGCCCCCTTCACTGGAGCTGCAACTTAAGATAGGTCAAAATTTTGCATGTTTATTTGATTGTTTTGTAGATGAAATCTATATGCAAGGACATTTATCTCTTACCAAAATACACAGCCTGAAACAGGCACATGTCCAGTCCCTGACTATGTGAGTTTCAGAAGTGTGTCTCAGAAACAAAACTTGGCCTGGGAAAAGCATCATATTTGCTGGAGGAGATGACTTACACCTGTTCATCTTCCCAGTTGGTGTATTTCTATTCCCTTCATGCATAAAGATGAACCTGACCTTGAAACATAGGTCTTAGGCAGTTTAATAAATTTAAAAATATGCATTTATAAGTAAGATGATAGTTGATTGGGCTACAAGTACATTGAGTTTGAGCACTATATTTGTAGTTGCCAAAGTCTTTGTTTTTTTTTTTTTTTGGCTGCGAAGCAAATGTGCTCTTTTGGCATCCTTACAAATCCTCCATCACAGAATTTTAATGATTGCTCTCAAACTTGCAGCATTTGGTAAAAATAGCCTCCTTCTGAGTCACTTAAAGGAACATTGCTATGAAGCATGGAAGCGCAGTGTACCATGATGCCATTGTGGATGAAGCCCCGTCTGTACCGTGCGGGTTTCAGGTGCGGGTACTCTTCCGTGCTGGTCACGCGGATGTCCCACACCTTCTTCCAGGCCTCGTACAGCTGCACGTGGACTGGGTAGACGCCCGAGTGGTGCGGAGCCACCGCGTACCCCATGTCTGTTGGTATACCGTGCTCCTGCAGCATAGCAAAGGGAGGAATATATTTAGGAGAAAAATAATGAGTAATTATTTGAAAGCCTTTTTTCCTTCTACAGACCACCGGGTTTGAGAAGCTGTTGTCCTTGGGCAGGCTTGTTTCTATTTGTATGTAACATGTGTTAAACATTAGAGATGAGGGAAGCTGAAGTTACAATTTGATAACCTGCAGAGTGATAAATATTCCTCTTGGGTTATATTGTGGTGTTTTTGCACAGAACAGATTTGTCTATCGTTCATTACATATTGTGTAATAAGCTGTTACAATTTAAGTTTTCAAAGAGCATTAGGGTACTAAGCAGAAAAATTGTTGCTCTGAGATCTGTGGTTTATCCTTTATTAAAAGAAGAGCAGAATTCCTTACTGCTATTTTTTCTCCATAGCTTCTGAGGCTAGTTGTGTTTTCCCACAGCATTAGGGTAATATGAAAAATGGACTGACAGACATATTTTCCAATTCATAAATATGTATTCATCTCATCTCCTGTGATGAAATGTATGCATTCTCATGTGTATGATCTATACATTATCTTAAAAATATCTTCTGATTGAACAATGGGGTGGTTATCTGTAGGCAGAAGGAATTAAGAAAAAAGCTTAAATGTGAGCCTGCTGATCTCCTATGCATGTTCCTTTTACTCCTAAGGCTCTTCTGCCTTGTTCTGTTTCTAATCCCTCTGGTTTCTGTTCAATGTGGGTTGTCTGAAAACTTCATCTGATGATGGGGTCCAATAACCACATCCCTAGAACAAAATATTTTTAAGAGTGCAAATTATTTGAAGCATTAGCTATACTTGAGAAAATAAGGTAATTAGCTTCATTTGTCTAAGTAAATATTCAAAAGCGCATCAGACTTTTTTTGCCAGCTATAGACAGCAAAATAAAAGCTATGTTCTGCCTCTCCTTCCTTATGCCGGGACTTGCTGCAGGCATCGTTAAGGGCCTCTGACCTGTTTTCAGGGTCACTGTGGCTTTTGCTGAATCCCTTCCTCTATTACAAATACGGACAGAGTTGGGTTTATTCCCTGCATCACGTTGTGCTCAATGCTGGCTTGGTGCAGGAGGCACAAGCTGGGCTGTGGATCCTTCCCAATGTCCCTGCCTAGCAAAGCCCTTGTGGCAAATGGGCCAGGCTCCTTGGCTGAAACCCTTAACCTTTAAAAGCATCATCTCATTTCCCCTGCCTTAGAGCTCCCTTATAGCACTTCCCTCTCCTGCCAAAAGAGCTGCTGACGCTTGGAACGCATTAGCCATTTTCTGTTCATATATAATTGATATTCAGAGGGAAATGGCTAAAATGCGAGATCGTAATTTTTGTCCTTCCTGCCCACATTATCTAATAACTGTTGATTACTTTAATTCTGGGAGTAGCAGGTTCTGCTGGGCATCTTCAAGTACTTTACATAGATGGGTTTTTGTTTCATTGACAAGAATAAATTAAACCTATGGGGAGTGCTTGTTCTTATATCACATAATGCAGCTGCTTAAAATTATCTGTTCCTTATTAGTAAAGACCTTGGGTTACTGGCTGATCTTGAAAGGGAGAAAGCCAAACCCACTCTTGTGAAAATTCACTGAGCACAAATGCGTTTTCTGCTTATTAATGCTGTCACCTACCTGAAAGGCATGAGTCAGTTTAGAGGTGAAATGATGAAGAGCTGTGTAACAAGAAATGTTAAATCGTTCTCTGCTCTAACTTTTCCATGAGCATGTACAAAAGAAAAAAAATCACATTAAGGGACCTGTGAAATACCTGGACTTTTACTAATAGGGTAGATTTGTCTGACTTTGAATAATAGTCTGAGTAGACTATGATGCTCACGCTGCTCAAGGTATTATAATATCTTGCATGCGCACAGACCTTCATCAAAACAAGTGTAAAGTGTCTCGAGATCTGGCTAATGAATACTGCTCTGAATGATGCATCAAAAAGCAGGCACCTGCTGGAACACATGCGAAATCCCACTTATCTACCTGTTATTTGCTGCTGGTATTGCCATAGCAACAGCATGGCGAAATGGTAACCTACCATTCACAAATTAAAAAAGGTAATGTTTGGTGAGGTCTCAATAAAATCTAATCAGCCTCTGAATACCAAGTGTTCACTACATATTTCCTTGCATAAATACAGATCAGTTGCCCACATACCCAACATGATTTTTTGAAGAAACAGCAACTAAGCATAATCAGGTTTTCTTTGGCCAGTATCATGTTCAATTTGAGTAAATTAAATATCATATGGCCTCTTTTAACAATTTCTGTTGCTCTGTTTTTTTTCCCCCTCTTGCTTTTTCCTTGAATTTAATATGGAATTGGGAACTAACATACTAAAGGAGGAGCATATGACTGAACCTAAGAAGGACTTATTGCAAGCTGTTAGGCAACACTGGAGATTCCAGGGTAAATTATTTCTTATATATTCTAACAGACAACCTGCTACAAAATTCCACCAGGTTATTTTTACATTTGAAACTTTCATTGGTATTTTCATTTCAATGTTTAGAAACAAGTTCTGTCCATCTGTGTGTATGCACAAAACTCCTGGAAGCTTTTGGTGCTGAGCACTGTTATTCTCATACTCCAGTGGGGATCCTAGAGCTGTCCACACTGGACAGGTTAAGTTTGCTTTCCCATTTCACTTGTATGTTATTCCAATTCTAATTTAAATGGCCATGTAAGCTGAAGCTGCAGTAAAGTCTGGGCTGGACATTGCACAGTAGTGCCTCTAATTGGACATTAAAAGAGAATTTCTGCTACAGCCTGAGAGATAGGAGGAGGATGACTAAAACAGGTCTTGTGGGTTTTTGTCAGAAAATTGACTGAATTTTATCCATGATTGCCTTTAAAATATAAGGAAAAATTATATTTAGTAGCTGAACAAAATAGATTGATTTATGAACTGAAAGTATAAGCATGTAAAACTTAGGTAGTAATTGAGAAACAAGAAAATGCAATATCGATGTCACTAAACATGCTATAAAAATAATAAGCATTATGCATTATTATAGTAAGAAATACAAAACTAACCAAAACACTGGGGTGTGGGTATTTTTTAAAATAAAGCTGGATGTTTACGTGAAGCTTTGGAAATTGTCTAGAAGTCCCTGTTTATTCACCTCTAACTCAGCACCTGGCTCTGCGCTGCTGGAACTCCAAGGCAGCAGAAGAGATATGTAGCTGTGTTGTTTTTTCCTTGCACTGCTCCAGAAGCTGCTGTGTCTTTATCTACTTCCTGGTAAGTTCAGCTGTGTGAGATGGTATTTCTTTGCATTTATATAGATAACATGAGTATTTCAGGGGTAGAAAAAGCAAAGGCTTGGAGGATGCTACCAATAGTCAGTGATTAATGTGTGGAAAGTTTTCCAAGAACAGTTCCACAGCCTCAGAAGAAAATGGAGATAAGGCTTTAGGATCTGCCTTTCTCCCCATGTGCTGATATTTTAACAGCTTATAAGTTAGCACAGGGCACAAATACCTGCCTCTACTTTGCAAACTGCATAGTGCTGGTGTCCCAGCTCCTGGGTGGGAGCCTGGTGTTCACAGGCAGAGCCTGTGAGAATCAGAGTGTGTTTTTAAAGCAAATTGCCCCAGGCATCCCTTACTTTTACTGGTGTGTACCATTACTTAAGCGCTGCAAGGCAGAGGCAATCTGTGGAAGCTGCTTCTCTCTCTCAATTATCAGCTTTGGTAAGCAAGTGAAGGCTTGCTTGGAACTCCTAACCTCTTTTGACCTTCCTATTTGAACAGAAATGAGCCTTGATGCAAACTTCCTGGCCGTGAGTCGGTATGTTCAATGTGTATATATTCTGTGTTTGCATTTACAAAAAAAATCTCTGCAAAGGCATGACAACTGTGCAGAGCAAGCACTGCTTTCCAGTAGCAGGCGTGTTCTCATTCCTGCGGCATTTTTATTGTGAGCAGATGTTGGAAATTTGAATAAAAACTGGAGTGTTTGAAAACTAGCTATTTACATTAGCAGGATGTTATCTGACAGAAAAACACAGTTTTTATTCAAACCAAATATTACATATCCTTCTTAAAACAACACAAGGAAGAAAATTAAACAAAAATGAAATACAACTGTGTTAATAGAACTGGTGTTCTGGATTTTTAAAGTACACTTATTTGCCTCATAGAAACATTTAGTACTGGCTATTATCACAGAATGCATAAATGATGCAACTTTTTACATAGAAAACTTGGTGTCTCCAATAGGTCTTTTCACATGGTTAAATTGCAGGACTCTCCTTGATGTTAAGATTCAATTAAATGAAAAGTTAACACTAGCTGCAGATAAGCTTGCTAAACTTCTTGACTTTGCACAGAAGTTGATAGAGTAAATGTTCTACTTTTTAAGATGTCACTTTCCAAAATTAAAGAATTACATAAGCTTTGCATACTTCCAGTGCTGGGATATATTTCTAATACTGCTGCAGATGGGTGAGATTTCCTGTAATATATTATATTTTATTCTGTTTCCTTTATTAGGTAAATGAATTTTCTTGTTCATCAGTGCCCACAAAAATGTTGTTCTAGACTTTACAGACACGTTTTTGAGGTGTAAGTTTCTGGGTCACTTTTTGGGTAGCCTCGTTTACATCAGCCTCGTTTAACTTTTTCTTGAGTTTGTTTAAAAGCTCTACCTGGACAAGACAGTTCAGCAAATGAAGGAGCTGGTTATCATTAGGAGATAGGGTTTGTATCATGTAAAGCTAATGTTTCAAGCTTTATGGAAAAGAATGATGAGTTTGAGTGACTGCAGCTATTGTAACTTATCTGCAGGTGCTGGCATGATGGAGCACTACCTGTAAGAGTACAGAAATGAAGGGGCAGTTTATATCTAATGGAACAACCTGTCACACAAACTAATTTGTTCTGTGGGCTTGTCACAAGGTTAAGCCACATGGAGAAAAAGCACTAATGAAGAGGGACTATTTAGGAAGAACTTTAAAAGCTAGGTGGAATAAACTTCATCCTGTCTGTGCAGTAGAATATTGTTGTCCTATGTACACAGAGCACTTACAGAACTGTTCTAGTGGCAGTCTCTAATGGGCATCTCCTTCCCAACATTAACTATGGATATTAGTAATGGGACAAATTAGACAGTTTGTTTTCCATTGTTTGTGGATACTGCATTTGATATGTGGTCATTGGTGTTCATATTCTTGGTATTTAATTGCTATATTAAAAAGCTCATGGCTTCTCTGTGGTCTGAGTGGTTGAAAAGTTGTAAGTGCAGGAAGTGCTAATGTGACTCTAGCTGCCTTACACACAGGAAATGGAAAAGTGAGCTTTACTGGAGAGGGGTTGGAATCGATTGGCTTTGTATGTGTATTTTTCCCCCTTCCGCTTGCCAGATCATAGCTGGCAATAACATTTGCCCTATCTCTACTTGTGCTTTGTGCTAACATGAGCACAGAAGAAAAATTGCTGAGCAAAGGGCAGTAAGCTTTGGGTAAAATATATTCTACTTGTGTCAGTGCCTTTAAAGCACTTTGGGATTCTCAGGAAAAAAATGCAAAAAAAAATTGGCAGATCAAACTGATAAATAAATATCTTTTTCCTTAATTAGGAATGTACTGTTCATAGTTATACAAATAACAACATTAGTATAGCAGAGTTCTGGATGGTCAGGAAGTTACTCAACTAGAGTTAAACTGACACTTGCTTTTGGAAATATTTAGTAGGTTAGATTTTTGAATATCTTTGTAGCTCAGCAGTATATCTTTAGGAAAAAAGACAGAAGTCTAGATGAAAGAACACCACCCTTTCTGAGGAAAAGAAAACTGCAAGTATAAATATACTGTGTGAAGTAACGGGGAAAAGGGAAAGGCTTTGCAGTGTTTTCCCTGCTCGGCAGCCAATCTAGCCTATTGCCGATGACAGCAAGGCTGAGGAGATGTGTTAATGCTGCCCAGGCAGTCACTTCGTCTGGTTGCTCTTACTAACAACCATAGGACCTTCTGCTAATGCCACGGGCCACCCGAGGCTGGGGACATTGTGGGCATTTGGGAGGCAGTTCGGCAGCAAGGAACACAAATAGGCTGGTGAGAGCAGCATCGTTCAGGTATGTGGGGACAAGGATTTGGTTAGACGAACCTTCCTGCTATATCCAGAGCAATGGAGGAACAACAAGTGTGAAACAGGCCAGAAAAACCTTCTCTTGCCAACCAGACGTTGCTCTCAAAAAGGATAAACGCCTCATTTTTGAGTGTGTCCCCTCATCTTAGGGACACACTCAAACAAAAAACAAACTGCTCTTATTAAAGGCTGTCTCCTATTCAAATGTTCGCATGTATGGTCATCTTTTAGAGACTGCCTTGAATTCAGTGCAGATAGCTACATGCCTCTGCAGATCTGGGACTTAGTTAATTCAACAGTTATGTATATAATCAGGAATTAGTTGCATGTGTACAAAATAGTGCAGGTGTGCAATGGTTTTATACATACATTTTGTGATACACCTGTTTGAGATGGGATGCAGTCGTAACACTCTATTTGATAGTCATTATCAATACAAAATAGGAAGGTTATTTCAAACCAGTACCGAGTTGCAGCACCTTGTGTTTCTTGCCTGTGCTCACTAGACTGTACATCTAAGCTCTTGCAGGCAGGTGATTATGCATACAGTATAAATATAAGCTCCAATAAAAATCATGTGCACATATATTTGTAGTTTCATGCTATAATATCTATGAAATCTTTTGTTGCAGATGCATTGACTTGTGTTACTGAGCTAGACTTTAATCCCCAGTACTCAGAAGAATGTTTTTATCAGAATTTTTTTTCCCCGCAATGAACAATTTTACTCCTGAGCCCGACATTTTCTTGAGTGGAGAATTTACTGTTTTCTGCATTTTCAACCTGGCCGGTCAAGTCTGGGTTTCCAGTCAGTGTCATCTATGTACTGAAGGAGAGATAGTGGACTGACACCTTTTCTGATTTACTAGAGCTTTCTCTGTGAGACCACGAAAAGTGTCACATTAGCTTTTTTTTTCTGAGGAGCAAAGGAGGAGCAACAGGTTTCCATGAACAGAAATTCAGTTGCTGTTTTGAAGATATTTAAAGCAATTGTTATTGGTGGTCTTGGTATGTATTTTTAGGTATAATTTCCCCTCCCATCTTGAAGATTATTACCCTCCCATTCATACTTACAGAGTTAATTAATGCTGTTTACCCCTGATTATAATACTGAATAAACTAAAGAAATCTGTTTGTCACACAGTTATTGTTCTGTATGTCTAAGTTAAATTTAGTTCCATACTGTGATGTAAAGGAATACTGAAAAGGGATTTTCTTTGACGGAGTAATAAAATGTGGTTATGGAGCGGGGAGACCTGATGTGGGGAAGAGAAAGTAGGAGAGGAGCATGCAAGAGCACTCTGAAGTCATGGCTGGGACCTCTCTGTTGGGTATCAGGAAGGTTGTCATATCAGGAAGATAAATTTCTACCCCAGAGAAGATTTCATGCAAAGTCTTTTGAAAAGAAATGTTCTCATAAGTAAATTGTACAGTTAGTATGGATTCAAGGTTAGGAGGTGAGTACAATCCCTGTCCAAATGTTAGCAGGAAATAAAGCTATAATAACATCAGCTTTTCGCTGACATTCTCTCCTTATTTATAGGCACCCTACGGAGTCCATCATTCAGTGAGGGTGATTATAGAGAGATGGCTTTATCTTGCTATATGTGAAACTGCAAGCAGATTCTATTATAAGCTCCATTTTTGGGCTACCTTACAGCTTTTCTCCTAAAGGTGGTTTGATCTAGGAGATGTCAGGCTTGCTGAAAATACTGTGATAACTTTTCCCACAGGCTTAGAGATGAACAGGCTTTTTTGAATTAGAGATTGTTTTAAAATTACTTTGGTGTTTAAGATCTCAGCTATCTTGAATGCTCTTTTGGGTCTATTGGGTCTTTTTTTGAGGCAGTTTACCCGGTTACACAAAAGTCAAGAATAGACCATGGCAGGAATAAAGTAAAGCTGGTGGTAAAACAGAACTGTGGAAGGAGAAAAAAATAAACTAAAATGCTTCTATACTAATATGTTACCAAGTAGGAACCTGGAAGGCAGCAAGTCTAGAAAGAAGCGTAAACCATTAAGCTATTTTTAATCTGCTTTAGAGTTTGTTAAGAAAATCTTCATAAAAAAGAGAATAAAATCCTCAGCTGCTTGTTCAGACATCGGCCTCTGGCGGCTCCTGGGAGCACCTCTTCTCCCACCAGAGAGCTGGGGAGAGGGGAGAACCTGATATTTCAGAGCTATCACCTAGTTTTGTGCTCCTTGAGTAGTGAAGTCTTGCCATGACACTCTCCAGAGCGACATTGGTTGCTTGGTATTTCTGTGCTTCACCATAGACCCCATAATGTGCTTTCCAAAGAGCATTTTTAGACTGCACATTTCTTTGCTGTGCTGAGTAAAGAAGTAAAATTGAGTGGGTTTGAAATTGAAATGGCTTTCAATGAAATGGCTTTTCTTTGGAGTGTGGGTATGCTGAGCTGTGAGGATAGTTCTTGTAAATTAACAATATAAAAAGCAAAAATAAAACATCAATAAGTATCAGTAGGTTAGTTCTTGGGTCTTAAAGCACTGTGAAATCCAGTAGCTTTGCTTCTCATTTACCTCACTGGGTTCAAGAGTTTTCTTAGAAATTCTATGCAGCACTAATGTTTCACTGGAACAATCTCCATTGCTTACAAAGATGTTTGAACTGGGCTTTGAGAAGTTGATAACCTTTTTATCACTTTCCAAGAGCTCAAAGTGTCTGCTGACATCTACCTGAGGTTTGATTACTTCTCATCCTTATGGTCTTGCAAGGTTGACTGAGGTGAGTCTTTCTGGCTGGAAAGCCAGTGAAAAAGGCTGTGACAAAACTGAGCCCAAGCTCAAAAGTATCACAAAAAGCCCTTTTGGGACTGAACTTCCAGTCTTGGCTTCTCATTTGTTTGATAGCTGTATAAATAATAAAGATACATAAAAATAGCCTGGAAAGCAGAGATAGAAAAGTGTCCTTACGGACCTTTTGGATAGCATATACCTTCTGGTAACTTACCAGTGCAAACTCTTTGTTGAGGATCATCTGCTCCACCAGTGATGACTCATTGTGGAAGAGGTGAGGCTGCATGTGACTCCACATATGGGGAAACCACCAAAACTCATCTACAGACCTCAGCAACAAGTCATCGCCTTTGTCTTCCTCTTCTGTGCCTGCAAGAGAAAAAAAAAAAAAACACACACACACACAAAACTTATAAAGAGGCTGCCGCTCATTCTTGGACTCATCTGTGGACTCATTCTTTCTCACTGCTGAAGATGGACCCTAGCACATTGCAGAAGTGATATTGTGAACGGTGGATGCCTCTCCTGGTTCCTGGTATGGTATTAATAGCCAGTAATTCTAGGAAGGATGAGTTTGCAAGGGCTGTCTGCTCTTCTCAGCTATATGCAGAAGCTGAGGCTCTTGACAAGTGGCGCCTGAATAGACTTGTACTCACCTGGTTTGGTATGTCATGATCCTGCACTGCACTAGCTGGCTGAAACCTCTGTGCTCAGACTCTTACCAAAAGCAACTTTCACTCGCAGTTACGTTAGCTTCATCAAATTGGAAATTTGTTAATTTGTGCTAAAGTGTAAAGAAACTTTTCAAAAGTTTCAAAGTTTATCTGCAGGGGGCAAAATTTGTAATGGCAAAGGGTTTTCAAATGTTGTGTTTTCTAGGGTTCAATATTCCATTTGCCAAGTATAGTCTTTAAGTAAAAAGAATAAATACCTGTGTTAGTGAGGAGTATTTGCTTCAGGCAGAAGCAAGAAAGAAGTGGTTATAACAACAAAAATCCATCTGAGAAATGATATGATACTACTTCCAACATCTGCAGACATATGTTTCCAGTGCTTTTTTAAATAAGAAAGGCAAAGTTAACATTTCAATAACTTCATCCTCAAATTAGTGAACAACATTCAGTTTACTGGCAGCATTCCTTGTTTCTTCATCATTTCAATTTAAGTGCTTTTATTTAGCTTCAGCTGAAGAAATGTTTGTCAAAATCTGTCTATTGATGCAAATACAGATAACTTTCTTTTTACAAGCCTTTCAGTGTTTTGCAAAGCTCCATGGAAGAAAATGCTCTGTGGACATTACTGTTTACTTCTCTGGCATGAAGGAGAAACATGTAGATGTGGCTGTTCAGCATATGCACTTCAGCTCTTTGTTTTTATTCTGCAGTGTTGTGAAGAACACTACTGCACAGCAAGAGCATTGCCTTGAAACTTTCTCCTAGTGCCACCAAATCAATTGACTCTGTACTACTCCACAAGCTGTAAGAGAGCATGCAGTTGCCTCCACTGTTGGGAATACCTCTGGGAAAATATTACAAGCTCATTTGTTAGGTGTTTTCTTGCTGAGAAGAAGAGATGGCAGTTCTTTTGTACGATGGAGTAGAAATGTTCCTAAATTTCTCTGTATGTTGTCTGGCGAATGACCGTTCTCTTGTTTATTGAGGGTAGGAGGTACATGTGCACCCATGTAGGCATATGTATGTTGAAAGGAAACAAGACCAGAGAGGAGAGAAGTTTAGTGCAGGCTTTCCAAATAGGACAGAAGGAAAAGGGGTAAAAATCTGGGAAGGCAGTGAAGATCCCATTTGGTAGCTCTTAAATAGAAAAATGAAGATAGGGCTAAAAAGAAGGAAGTGGCTATTGGAGACTTACATGGAACTATGATCATGTGAGGTGAGATTTAAGTGAGAATAATTCAGTGTCTTATTAATGTTTGAAGTAGAATATGATCTTTTGAAAGTGTCTCACTATTAAAAATATATTAATCATTTTTCTACTAATGTCTTTGTACATTTAGGTAAAACTCATCAGACTGAACTTCTTTATTTTTACTATAACAAAGATTAAACAACGGAAAGTACTTTCCAGTTTAGAAAAGAACTCATAATGGTAGACCTGCAACAGAAATCCCTAAGGTTTCAAACTTGTCCTTGTTGCCCTTAAGGATAACTTTCTTTATAAACTTTTTAAAAAAATATTCATTCTGGTTCTAGAAATTTTGAAGTAAAGATACTTTAAAAAAAATCAGATAAACTTTGAATAGACAATTTGATGGATGTCCATGTCTTTTAAATACTTTTGCCAAACCCTTATTCGGAGTACCGGAGACAAAGTAAGGAATTAAAAAGTTTTCATTTCTTGAGCAGTCAGCATTATCTATGTGACTTTCATCTTCATTTTAATATGAAATCTGTAAAATGGAATAGACCTATAATCAGAGGTGAGCATATATGTGTTGTGAGATGCTCTGTGCCCTTTGCATAGGGAGGTAATTATTTAAAGATTGTTTATGCATAATCAATAATCCCTTTAAAAGCAGTACCATAACTTTGATATCTCTTTCAAGCTCAAAACTCAAACTAATTCTGAAATTTAGTATTGATAATCTTAGAAATTTTAATTGTAAGTTCTGAGAACATCTTATAGAGACACCTAATAAATACAAAATAAGTGCTAATGCTAATAGATACTTAGTCCATTTTTAAAAGCCTTATAGTGAGACTGAGAAGGCCCCTATTATAATTGCATGAAGACGTACCAACAGAAATTGGTATTTGTAATATGGGTGACAGCCAGATCTTTTGGTGAAAGGGTCTGTTTAATCTGCCAGACATTCCCACGGTGAACTCCCCTCCTGTAGTTTGAAAAGGATCCAAGTTTTGGAAAGGAGAGCAAAACTGTGCATTAACAAAGTCGATAACAGCAGTTTCGAAGTGCTAATAAAATGTGTTGAATATCTTATACTAAAAGCCTCTCTGGGTAAACAAGCCACACTTACAGTAATTAAAGAATACCTTTCCACGTGTTATTTATAATGAGTCAATAAAGAGTATATTGCCTGGAGAATACTTTGAAAGGTTTCTACTAAGCTGATATGGCAAAACACTACCACCAACCTGTAAATGAAGTGCTTGCTTAAAAAGTCAGGTGCATCACTGAGTGCAGACTCCAGCAGGTCCCTTAATGGAGGCAATGACATGCTTCAGCTCATTAAGTAGTTCTGTGCTATTTTTGTAAGCCTTGAGAGCCATAGGAGAACAGGCACATGCACATTTTCCTATTTTCTCTCCCTGTAGCAGTTGCAAATCTGAAATTGGTCAGTCATAGCAAGTGGGTGAGGAAACCTGTGGACTGAATAGGAATCAGCTTTGCTGCTGAGAAAATTTGATAGCATGAGGGCTATTGGGATTGACAAAGAAGAGTTGGGAGTGGAGGCGGGGTCTGATTTTGCAGAAAGTTGTTTGTTTTGTGCCAGGCACTATCTAAATTATAGAATTTATAATCATCTCTTTCCATACTTTCTTACTTCCTGGAATCATCTTTCTCTGAGGTGGACATTGCAATGACTGATGCCAGCTCTTCTGTGGATGGCCACAGTAAAGCAGCATCCTACTGCTGGAGTGGCTCAGAGCCTTGGGCTGTTTTTGTTTGTTTTGCTATATTACATATATCTCCAATTAATCTCCCCAAGAAATAACTATACAGGCAGGTCAAGATAAAGTGAGCAGAATACTTGAAGGTCTTTCTCCTGAGTTGCTCTCTAATCACAGACCTGCCACTGGTTTGTTATACAGCTTCAGGCAAGTAATTCCATCTCTCTGTACCTCATTTTTCTCATACTCTACAGCCTACATCTTTAGTCTTTAAGGTTTTTCTGGGTAGCAGCTGTTTCACGTTATATGTTTGCTCAAAGGGCAAATGTCCTGGACTTTTAACTGGTGGTGCTTAAGAGCAACAGTGATAGACACAAACAAATAATTTTGGTTGCCTTTTCTCTGTTTGTTCTTCAGATGCTTTCTCATCTCCCAGGGTCTTATGTTCCCTGCTAACTAGTGGTGAAATATTAATGTGAAAGATGTGTAAGGTCACCTGCTTGGTGATCCAGTATTGGCATATGAGAAGTGACTTAATACAATGCCTGCACCGAGAGAGGAAAAAAAATTGCTTGCTTTTCCTTATCTACTTTGCTTCCCAGTATCGCTCCTATAGTTCTCATCTTAAAGTTTTGCTGCTTTAATGCCTCTTCATACCCCTCAAAGAAGCTCCTCAGCTTGCTCTATCGGTGCACCTCAAGCAGCAGGTCCAGTGTGGGGGTTGAGCAGGCTGGAGGTGAGATTCCTGGAGGTGGTTTTAAGGGGTGGGAAAGAGGCAGAATTTGGAAAAGGAAAGGACAGCAGACATCTCTGTTGCAGTAAGTTGCTAAATAGCAACTAGCAGTCGGCAGCAGCAGACAGAAGCAGAAGTGGAGATGGAGCAAAAGAGAGAAGGGAACATGCAGGAGAAGGGGACGTACGAGTACTGGATACTCCAGGAAAACTGTGTGTGTGTGTGTGTATTGCTTATTATTGTGTGTACCTCAGGAGCGTGACTTTAACATTTATTTCATGGAAATTTCTTTTCATCCTGTTTACTATTTTTCTTGGTATAAGAATTCAGTTATAAATTGCATAATTCTCCATTTATCACCACCCAACTCACAGACCAGTGTCACGGGTTATTTTTATAACAAAATCTTGTGTGTCTTCTTCAAGTACTTCTGCCTGTTTAGAGGTAGAGACAGATTTTTCAGTTTTATATTTCACCATAGCTATGATATTGCCAAAACCTCAGTTTATCTTCTGTGCTGTCCTGCATTTGCAAAATCAGAGTTCCTAACAAATATTTTTCTTTGTTCACATCTCTAAGATCTACTACTACACGTCTTTCAGAAAAGCACCAGACATTGTACATATGACCTCACTCATAATCTAATGTTGCCTCAGAGGACAGCAAATTAGACCCTGAATGCCTAAAACGTATTTCCCATTGCTCCACTGAACCAAAGCATTGCTTAGAAAAGGGCATGTTTAAATTTAAAATGCTATCCTCTATTTAACTGTAGCTACCTGAGAGCATGAAGTTCCTTCTTACCTGTGTGGTAAAATTTTCCTGAAAATCCAAGGTTGAAGGTAAAATTTGCAACCTGAGTGCGCAGTAAATTTTGAGTCTCTAGTAAAGCCTGAAATAAATAAGAAATTAACATGCATTTAGAAAAATAAATATAAAATTTTGGAATACCTCACTTTAAATAAAAGTTTGCTCTACTGAGGAGATACAAAAGAAAGGTCTGTTAAATGTTTCACACTTTATTTGGGGTGTTTATTCTTTCAGATTATTGCTAAACGCGTTATTTGATCCTTCAGAATTTGATGGTTTAGCAGTGCTGTTAATAGTATCTAAGTACCAACCTGTGACAATTTCATAGCTTGGGCTATGAGGCTATGTGTTATTTGCATGATCTAAGGCAGGAATTAAATCCAGCTCTTCAGGGCAGCAAAATGCTAAATCACTAATTCATTCATAATGTGGGTTATCAATGAAGCCTAGGAAAATGTTTTAAAACTCAAAATAAGGTTAGTTGGTATCTAGAGGTGAAAGCTTTGGAATTTACCTGCAGAAACATTTTAAATTGTCTTGGTATCAAATTCAGGCTTATGTATGAGTGAGAAAGTCCCATTTTGATCTCTGGTAAAAATAATGTGCATTTTTCTCAGGTATGAAACTAAATCTTGTTTAGTATTTTCCTCCATGGGAAAGAAAAGGCCAATCTAAACAAAATGGAGGGAAAGGATATTGCTTATACAACAAATGGATATAGACTTAGGACCTCTATCCAGTTTGTTTTGAAAACATATTTTGCCCCAAATACTACACCAGCAAGGGGGAAGCAAGTGGTTCAGTGCCCATGAGTTATCTAAATTTTCTCTTAACTGCTCCTAAGGATAATCCTCTCTGTAGAGACTTCTGTCTGCATTGAATTATCAACCCGTGTAATGCTGGACATGCTACATATGTAAGATAGCGCATTTAGTTCTCTCTTGGTCCAGACCTTTCTGAATGGTTTATAAGTTATAAAATATAACTTTATAACATTATTTTCCATGTCTCCATTATGTGGTTCTTGCAAACGTTTCCCGTTATCTATCAATAACTATTTCTATCTAAAAGTATCTATCAAAACTATCAATAACTTCTATTAATGAAATATGCATGCTCTTCCACAGTTCCAAGACAAAATGAATGCACTGATTTATTCATGGCCCAACTCCAGCTAGTGTTTCATTTTTTTTGGTAAGACAACATTTGGTATGGTCTTTAGTAATAATATCTCTTAATGTTACAGGAAAATGGCATCGCCATTTTCCTTAACCCACTGGTCTAAATTTTTTACAATGTGAGATTGTTGTGACCGTAGATCAGAAGTACCACCAGCCCTTTGTAAATAATGGAAGAGGTAGAGTTTTTAAGAAATGGAAATATGAGTGACAGCCTATGTAATTCCAGTCCATTCAATCCCACTCCATGCTAGAGCCAAACAAAACAGGTCAGCCTCTGTGGGGTTACGGTTTGTCAGATATTTCTTTGCACTGAAGCAGGTTAGGAGGCACGGGCAGGGATTTCAGAGTTACTGACCACTCGCCAGTTGCAACACCTATTTGGAGCTATGTGCAGTTGGACACCAGGCTCTTCTGAAGCTTCGTTTGCCAGCAGTCACCTTCTAAAGAGGCATCTCACCTAAGTGCTAGGCAGGTTGCCAATGTAATGTAAGAGGTTGTTAGAAAGTGTGCATCTGCCTTCATTTCTTTTATTATAACCATTTATTGGGCTTTAAGGAAGACATAAAACAGAGTTATCAACTGTAACAGTCTCCAAGCAAAAATACATTGCTAAGGGAAAGAAATAATGCAATTTAATGGCAGTAAATCATGAGCTTTAGAATTGAATAGTAAGACAGCAGTATGGCTTCTAGCCCATCTTGCCAGACATTTAATAAGTTGGTTATATCACTTTCCTGACTTTTCCACATATAGCACTATATTTACATACTGCATAAGTAAATGTTCATGAAAATATAAAACCTTGGAGAGCAACATGACTGTTAGCTAAGACAGAGGAAAATCCCCAGCTGACATAAATTTGCATTAAATTGAAAGCATTAAAGTCCTCAGCTTAGTCTGAGTCATTATATTTTAAAACATAATTTTGCAAGTTACAGTGCATTTTATGTATGTTGAAAAAGACTGATGGACTGAGCAAAATCAACTCAATTGTTGTTGGAAAGAACACTTTGAGAAATTATCACCTAACATATAAGAAACAAACATCATTATATCACTTGGTGTTTTGTTTCTTTCCCCCAATTTCCCTCATGCTCACATCTCATTTAATAAGATCACAAAACCGAGGGGGAATGGCAAGAAACATTTCATCCCAGTGAGGTCTCATTAAAACACAGAGCAAAGATTAAGATGTAAATCCTATAACCTGCAGCATGTCATGCATTTTTCTCTGTCTAAAGGGCAAATCTGTCACTCAAACAGAATTTGGCTTGGTCTTGAAGACTTGTTTTTCCTGCAATTTGCATATATGCATATTAACTTAAGTAATATGCAGCAAAAATTCATTTTTCCTTCAATTAATTTTAATACTAAAAGGATATTGTCAAATAAGCGAGCCTAAACATTTTATCACTTCTTGCCTGTATGTTGACAGGAAATAATATTGTCCCCATCCTTAATTAAAACAAGCAGTATCTAGGTGCTTATGGTTTGATTTTCCTATTTTCAGTAAATTTATATTCAGACAAAATTGCTGCTGACTCAACTGCCTTCACGGGTGGTCTTACACAGTAAATAGTGGGGACTTTTTTGTCTTCTGTAGGTACAGTCCTTAAAAGCCCAGCACGGAACTGTGTCATGGCAGGAAAAAAATTCATGTGACTCCCGTTTTGCCCACGTGGGTTGCTGAATTCCTGCTTGTTTTTAACTCCGGAGCAAGTTTGCCTGCTGCCTGGGCAGAAACGTGGCCCTCAGCATTCCTGGGGGCCTTAAGGACGTGGGGAAGGAGGACCTGGTGTGTTCCCTGTGATCCTGTGCTAGAAACGCTTCTGGGCCTTATTTTCATTTTCCTCCTCCACCCCACTCATGTGCCAACGTGCAGTGCCTGCTGCCGCTGGGGAACCATTGCTCTACACTCTGCCTTTCCTTAGGGTCTGTGGGTTGACCTTCTTGGGCTCAGAGAAGCCACAAGTGGAAGGAAACTACTTGCATGTGAAAATACCTTTAGAAATTGCCATTGAATACATAGAAATATTTTAAACCAATGGCTGGAATTTACCATCATTTTAATTTTGGACAGCTAAATATACTGGGCTAAATAATTATCCTTTTCTAAGAAAAGAACCACAAAGCACATCTGCCTATGGTCAGACAGGCATGTCTCAGTGCCAGGCTAGGCTTTTTTTTTTTTTTTAAGGTAATTCAAGCTGTTCTTTGAAATAAAAAAGAGGAAACTTAATTGCTTAAAATCTCTCAAAATTCATGAGTTTAATTTTATTAATTCAATTTTTGCTTTGTCAATGAGACTTTTCTCTGTGACATTCACAAGATGCAGTTTCTCCTTTATATTGCATTTACATTCAGCAGTATTTTAGAGTAATCCTTATAATTAGATTTGAAGTTGCCATGTCTTTATTCTTAATAATTGGTGCATCTATTAAGCAGAAGTGATATTTTCTTACAAAGTCCTCGTTAATTATAACTCATTTACATAATAAACTTTTTGGGGCAATTTCTGCAGTAACATTTCATGGCTAATAGGAAGCAATTTGCTTTCCTTTATTAAGTACATTAAAACTTCATGCCCCAGACATCATTGACTGTAAACATTTGATTCTGCTCAAATTTAATGCACCAAGGCATTTTGCTCTGCCATACTCGGTTTATTTATGTGCTATGTTCTGGATTGTTAGCTGCTAATGAGACTTCAGCTCTTATTGCTCTAAGGCCTGAACACTAACCTCATTTTAATGAGTTCATTATTTGCCGCCTTCTGAATGGAAGGCAACAAATTTTCCTTTTAATTAAAGGTCAAAACACCCCTGGCTAAGGAAAGTGGAGAGGTTATCAAATCCTTAGAGAAGTTAAAAGAATGACTTTTTCTTCTGATTTTTTTGATGCCAAGCATGGGCAGGCCAGATGGGGGAAGAAGGTGTTTCTCTGGGGACTGAAACTCCAGATCCAAGCTAAACAATAACAACACTAAAACATGGGAGATAGTTTCCTAAGAGGCTGTAAAAAACAAAAGTCAGATGAAATAATTAAAGGGGCTTTACTCCTAACTCAAAGGTCTGTGTGGATCAATACTACTGTTAGAGCATTAGCCCCTGTTTGCATGTGCAGTGACTTATAGGGTGCAGAGGACAGATGCCAGATTAATAGAGACAACAAAACCTAATCTCCTATGTTTTATTAGGGAAAGTGAGGCATGGGCGCTGAATATTGTAGGCTGTTTCTAATGACATGAGTGTATGCCACTGTGAGTATGTGCATGTCAGGGTGACTAGTGAACCCTCTCTGTAAACACCTGGTGGAAACTTCAGGCAAACTAAAGAAAAGGGATATGAATGAATATATAAATTGTTGTATATTGTAAACCCTTTAGTATTTGCTCACAATTTAAGGGCAGGCTTAGGTCAATTTACGAACCTCTCATTTGAGAAGAAGCTTGATGTTAGATAACAGTATTAGAGACAGAAGTAGTATTTGTGAAAGACAGTGCTAATATCTGTGAGAAAAGCCTTGTTAAATTTGGAGGCAAATCCTAGCATTTTGAAAACATAACCACCATCACTTAGAATGAAAACCTGCAGACATTTCGGGAATGTTCTTCTTCCCAGAAGCTGCTGAATGTGGCTGAGAGTACCAGAAATAGCCTAGGTTGTTCACAGTTTTGATGGGCACAACGTTACTTCACCACAGTGCATCAAGCCCTCTGGTTTCAAGTCTCCCGGGCTCCTGGCTACATATTTGGTCTTTGAGACTCAGTACTGTGCGTGTGAATTTTGGGAAATGGCAAAAGCTGAAGAGCTTAGCTAAGGATCTCCATCTCCATGGAAGGAACCACTGTGGGAGTCCCCCTGCCCGTGCTGGGCAGCGCTGCCCAAGGAAATGAGAACCCAGGTTATGAAATAGCCCATCCATGAGCACTGCCTGACGTAGGGGACTGACCAGGAAGGCTATAGGTATTCATACAGTTTAGAACGAGAGGAGGGCAAGTGTTTTTGCTTTTCAGTGTATCTATAATTTGTTGTCATCTTGAATTATTTTATTTCCATGGTTTATCCTTCCAGGAAGGACTTCTGATGCAGGAGGATGTGCCAGTGTCTGGCGTCTCAGGGCTACATGGCCAAGGTTGTGTTGCCCCATCATGATCTGAGAGATGTGACTGCGAATCTTGTCAAAAATACACTAACTTTCCATTACTCAAAATCATTATTCATTTGGGAGGGGATCCTAGTGCTGGCTAGTGATTGCTGCAGGTATTTCTTCCTTTCTAAGGATGTTTTTGTTTATGTATGTGCGTGTGCATAAAATGTATGCTCCCTCTCTATGTATATTGCTATTCTTCTGTATATAAAGTGTATATATATGCAGCTATCTAAAATAGATAATAACTTACAGTAAGTCTTCCTATGTTTATAATATATATACACAGCTTAATAAACAGTTTAGACTATAGCAGATTGCCCAGAGAGGCTATGAGGCTGTAGAATCTCTGTTCTTTGAGATATTAAAAACAGACCTGGATCCTGTGCAACCTGATCTAACTTTGAAATTTCCCCTGCTTTGAGCAGGGACTTTGACAAAGCTACCTCCAGAAGTCCTTCCCAAGCTAAATTATTCTAAGATTTGATGAAGCTTTATGCCATATTTTTCAATTCAAGACAATATTCCAAGTTCTCTTTTGCGCTTGTGGAATATCAACAAAGCTTTTTATGCATTTCCTTATTACTGTTTTTTTTACATCTGCACTTGATGCTTTTGCAGTTATGCAGTCTTGAGGTTCGTTCCCAAGCGGTGGTCTCTGCAGCAATTTGCTGGTGGTCTGTGGAAAGTTGGATGACCATAATAGTACTAGTTTTGCTTTTGATTTTCTGATGTAAATTTCTATAAAAAAAACTAAGACTACATTCAGTAATGCTTCCTTCCAGTACGAGCAGCTGTTGTTAGAATGTGGCTTTCTATTGCCCCTTCCTGCTCTATTTCCTTCCCTGAAATCTATGCTAAGAAAAAAAATCTGACCTTACATTATTTACTCTTCAAAGCCATAGTAAGCTTCATAGGACCAGTATAAAATAGCTAGCTATATTAGCTTTTGCTTCACTTTATTGTGAAGGAGTTACCATTATTTTCCTGAACTATGTAAAACAAGAATTGAAGTTAAAAACTGAAAGACTGACCCAGCATCACTGGAAGGGTCACTGCAAGATCAGGACATGGCCACAGTTTTCTGTTTGGACCACAGATATGTGTTATAAGGGGACAATCTCATCAGGTGCCTCTGCCCTTCTTAAAGCACAATCCAGTGGTGGCTTCAAAACTCCAGTGAAGCTGAGTTGCTTATTTCTGTATGTCAAGGCTTTCAGCCCATTTCACATTATTATTAAGCAATTAAAAAAATAGCAAATTTATTAGTATTATAGTGTAAAGATTATAAAAAATTTTCATTATTGGTTTGCTGGCTAGATATTCAAAGGTGTTTAGGGGTTAAAGTTATGCTCAGGTCCTTAATGGGATTTTTAATTTCTCCTACTCTTTACCCTAAGCCAACAGTGATTTGAAGAGCTGTTAACCAGGCCTGAGATCAATGGACAACTGTTGACCTTGCATTCCCTCTTATGCAAAAGGATGCAAGTCCACACACTGGCTGCAGACTGCCTGCCACAACCAGCCAGTTAGGCCAGTAATGGTTGCCATGAGCTAGTAAGCTGAGACTTTATAACATTTTTGGATTTATCTTTTTGGGTTTTCTTTTTTTTTTTTGTATTAATTTCTGTGAAGTGCCATGCTAATCTATAGTGCTACATAAATAATTAATCTCTGATGATGCTGAACACAGCCAGCTCTGTCTGCAGATCTATTTTTTATTATAGAGCTATTACTTGATTCTGTTCAGCATTTCCCTTGAGTTAGTCATCTTAGTGTGAGGTCTGAGAGGATATGTGAGTTTACTTGAAGGAAGCAAAAAGTCATGTTTTGAGCTCATATGTAATGTGTTTATTGCAAATAGAAGAGTTTATTTTCCCTTTACGAGCAGAATACCCGATTTATCAAGTCTACCTCTGCTGCTGTTTCATAACTCCCTCCTGAAGTCAGAAAACTGTCAGTAGTCCAAACACATATTACTCGGCCCAGAAGGACGCATCTGTTGCTGTGAAGGTTTAACTATGTTCAGCTGAGTGAGATGTAATGCACCAGCTTTACCAGCTAACAAAGACTAACTGTTTAATAGCATCACTTGGGAGTTCAGAAAGAGACCTCTGCTTAAGTGTTACAGCAGGGATGATGCTATGGCAGGGGCACAATAGTCTGAAAGCGGGAGGGTGCTTTGGCCACTTGCATGCCCATGCATGGGGCAGATGCCCCTACACATCTTTATTCTTGGTGTAGGTGCTGGGCACGGCGCTGAGCAGCCCGGGGGCTGCAGAGCCGGGGTGGCTGCGCAGGCAGCCGCCGACAGCGATTGCTGCTCTGCGTCGCTGCTATCTGCAGAGATTTACAGCCCATTTGGGAAATCGCTGAGGGTCTTTAATATAAATCAGTGCCACTCTGAAGGATTTTTTAGGGATACTAACTAGCTCTGCTGGACAAACTTGGGAAGGGTAAAGGCAGCTTGTGCACAAGCAGCAGTGGCAGGACAGGGCTGCTGTGTGACCCCAGCCCCGCGTTCCTCAGGGCCCCTGCGCCACTGGCATTGGCACTTCTTGCACTTTGAGCAGTGCAGGAAAGGCTCTAGGAGCTTATTTCTTATCTCTTCTTATTTTTCAGAAGCTTAAGAATTTTCAGCAAAATAAATTTCTCAGGGAAGCACTCTTCAGGCTTGTAATCAGGAGGTGTTCTATCAACTATAAAGTGGGGATTTTTGGTTCAGTTTTTAAGGCAAATGTGATCTGGAAAGCTTAATCTAATTTAAATTGCTCTCCTCTCTTCTCCTAGCCCATCTGCCCGCTGAAAGAAGAGCCATGGAAAGTATTTAGCTCTCCAAACGAGATTGCAGCCAGGTACACATTCCTCGCAAAGACAAGGCCCTGATGACTTGTTTGTAATGGGGCAGCAATAGCAACACAGGCAACATCACCACAATGTGTTTATCATGTGAACCAGATTTTAACAGCTGGGTTAAGAGTTCAGCTTGGAAGGAACTGAAGAACCTACCATAACATCCATCAATATTTCCTTCTCCTGTTGTTGCAGACCACATCGGAAAATATAACGCTGAAAAGTCATTTTTTCCAACTAAAACTTTCCTCATCCATTCAGCTGCTACAGGGTTGCTGTCTTTGAGCAGAATCAGTAAAAGCAGTTCCTCATCCAGGGGCTAGCCATAAAAATGGGTGCAGCTGGCAGATTTCTGTGCTGTTCCCTCTACTCTCAGAGATACGGGACAGGATAAACTGCACTTGGATCCGCATCCGAGTTTGCTCCCCAAGTAGAGGGTTGAGCGCACACCACATCTCAGCGGTGGGATGCTGCCTTTGCTAACCTGGTTTCTTCAGCCCCTTGTCTATGCCAAACGCAGTCTCTCTCCCACGAGAGCCGTGCTGTACCACAGGGTACATCCATGCCCGAATGGCTCTCTCCCCTGGACTCACATTCCTAGGCCCTCAGCAGGACAAAGGGTGTTTGTTCCTTTTTGCAGTCCAGGGAGCACCAGCTTTCTGCTGCTCCTTGCCCACTTCAGAGGCTGCTGCTCTCTGGAGAGTCAGAATCCC
>NW_010579889.1:48627-76020 GCF_000705375.1 Tinamus guttatus | reverse complement strand
TGGGCAGCCTGTTCCAGTGCTCTGTCACCCTTATTGTTAAAATTTTTTTCCTTAAGTTCCTGTGGAACTTTTGGTGCTTCAGTTTGTGGCCATTACCTCTAGTTCTGTCAGTGGCCACCACTGAAAAGAGGCCAGCACCATCCTCCTCACTGCCTCCCTTGAGGTACTTATAGACACTGATCAGGTCCCCTCTCAGCCTTCTCTTCTCCAGGCTGAACAGGCCCAGCTCCCTCAGCCTCTCCTCATAGGACAATTTTGCTTAAATTGTATTCCTGTGCAACACTCTGAATTCAATAAATCAACATTTAGCCATGGGAAAATATTCTAAATTAATAGAGTAGTAAGAAACCAAACTTCACTCTGCCTTGTCCTACAACTTCTCCATTTTAGAAGGATTTTTCACACACTTAGTCCAAGGAAAAATGGCTAAGCAAGTTTCAAAGAAGGAAAACTAAAATTCTGGTCTCTAAATCTTAGAATTTCATTGTGCATTGGTCATACAGTATCAAGAAGTAACTTTATGTTTACCATTAAATTTAATTTTAACATTTACAGTTAGGTTAACCATTTACCACTAGGTTTACCATTAAATTTAATTTGTGATTTTTTAAAAAATGTATAAATGCAAGTTGAGTGTCTTAATGCAAATTAATAATAACGAAAAAACTTTCAAATATCTAGGTCAGTCCTCTTCAACCAGTTGTGTTAAAAATAGCATGAATGTAACATAATAAAGAAGGTGAATATATATCAAACCTTCTATTTGGGTATTACCTGGATGAGAACTTAAGGAGCAGATTAAGAGCAAACAGATAGTGAGGAAGAAGAAACGAAAATGTCGAAAAGATTAAAGGGGGCAAGTATTTGGAGAAACTGTGACGCTTTAGTAAATGGTATTTATATTTTATGCTCCTGATGAAAAAACATCATAAACATTAGAGATTAGTGTGGAGGAGATGTTTTGCTGATAGTGTTTAAAGGAGGGGAATGAGCTGCTTTCAAGTGAAAGTTAAAAGCAGTCAGTCATCGTCTCTGTTTTTTCAAAATGAGCCAAAGGTGGGATTAGTTCCTTTATCACACAAATTCTGTAGCCTCAGAAATGCGCTTGAAATACTAATCATCTTTGCTAGCCTGCAGTAAACAGCATTAAGAAATTAAAAAGTTTGTTTTTTTTTTAAAGAAATCAAGAATTTAGGAGACAAGTTTTGGCTTCTTGAAATTCTTCTTGAAATTACTTTTCTTCCCAATCTGAACTGACGATCAACCTGTGACATGTTGTAATAAATCAAATCCTAACTGACAAAAATATTGATTCAGAAGCTTTAGTTTTCACTAAAATATTGATTTTGAGGAAATTGTGCATAACTTATCCTTTCATTTTCCTGTGAATTTTGAAAATGAAGTTCTATTAAGATAATAAACATCTTAATGTTTATAAAATATTTTTTGATTATAACTGGCCATTTAAAGTGTATATTTGCCATATTTAATATTGCTATTGGAGATTTGATGTTTTGTTCACATGAAACTATTTACTTTATCAGTAAGGACTCTTATGCTACCATCTTATGATCTTCCATAAGATCAAAATATTCTCTTGTACTTTACTGAGAGAAAAGTATTAATAACAATGAAAAGTCATTTTCATGCAAGTGCTGTAGAGCTACTAAGGCTTTTTGACATTGGTGATGTCCAACGAGAGTAAACAAAAATGTGAAAGAATTATGTTGTTAATAAATGAAAAGGCATTTATATTTGAAGGCCCTATGCAGATTAATCTCATAGACAGCTAGAAACTTTTATTTTAGGACCAGTGCATATGCTGGTGGAAGACTAACTGTATGGAGAAGAAATATTGCTTTGTTAGGATAATGTTTCCAAAATAAAAGGCTGCCAATGAAAAAAAAGGTTATGTGTGGCTTCCTCTGCGCCAGTGATGATGCCCTCTGGACAGCAGTCCTCAATAACTTTTACTTATTATCACTAAGAAAATCTCTGGAAAAGCACTGCCTTGTGCATATGGCCCATAAGGAAGAGAGCATTGTTCTTTTCTCTTTCTGTATTTATGTGATAATTGTGTTTACTGTCTGCAAAAATGGATTACAGTTTGGTACAATGCTCCTCTATATGCACGTACATCATTTTGAGAGGGTACCACCATGGATTTGGAACAGGCTCTGTAAAAGGGACATGTAGATGACAGGGCTAGTAAATGTACAGGTAAGATATAAGGGCCACAAATGAAAATGAAGAGTAAGCTAAAACCAGTATCGGCATCCCACGACTGAACCAAGAACAGGCTGGCAATAAAGAAGCAGGAGGATTTAATCTGCAGCGGCAGGAGCGTAAACCTTGCTGCTGCTCGTGTGTGCGCAGCAGGGAATAAAGCGAAGCTCTCCAGGCCAGGCAAGTGAATAATCCATACGGGCAGCAAGAATCCCTGAGGGAGCGAGGCCCGCGCTGCGGCAGCCTGGAGCGGCCGCGCAGGATCTTCGCGTGTGGCACCAGCGGCCCTGCGCCTCCGCTGCCCGCCATGCTGAGGGAGAGCTGGAGCCTCCCAGGTACTTCTGGTTCTGAGACCATGACGTTTCCTGGAATCTGAGTCTTCTGCTGGATGGATGAGGGGTCAGTATTGCTCATGCAGCACTAAAGTGGTGTGCATAGATGTTAACTTGTTTAATAAATAAGGAGCTGGAGAGTCACTCACTTGCAGTTTCTAACCATTGCCTGTGGGAAGTCCTAGCTCTGAGGCCTTGCCACAGGATCTGAAGGAGACAGTCTCTGAATGCCTGAGACCCCCAAATGGGTGCCTGGTCGCAGGGGACAGCATCACGGCCACAACACCCATAGTTCTCCTTCCCAAGGAAGTGGCTAAGCACTGACAAATGCTGAAGGGTTAACCTAGCACTGACTTGTCTTTGCTGTTCTTTCCAATTTTACTCAAGGTTTTTAGCTGGCTGGAGCATTGCAGGTGATTTGTGAGTCCATAAAGCATCTGGGGAGCTGCTGTGCCTCTGGTCATAGGGCCTGACCAGGCTGCGTGGGATGCCATACCACGGTATCTCATACTGTGTTTTATTATCGCTCGTGCTCGCGCAGGAACCCTCAGAGCTTGGCAATATTTTTCTTTTCTCTTGTTCAGTCAGCCCACAGGGGCACAGAATATTTTCTAGTAACATACATATAAAACACAGGATGATTTTCTCATCAAATTTGAGCCTGTCTCTATGTGTGTGTCTGTGTGCATGTGTGCTTATGAGCACTGCAAAAAGCAATAAAATGTCTGATGCACAGAAATCCCCTTTGGTGGTGGGAGAGCTATATCAAATAGTGACAATGTTCAACGAAATCATTCCTTTTTTGATTGTTTATTAAAGTAGCTTCACCCAGACCATATGAAATTTTCAAAATAAATTAGTTTCTTGCCAAGTGAATTTCTCCCATTGAATTGGTGTATTTGCATGCTAAGCACTACTCGCTAGCAAAGTCTCCTGAAAGCAATAAATGACTCATTCTAACTACTCTAAGTGATGCATGACTTATTTTGAACTATGGAGTCAGAAGGTCATTTGTTCTTATGTCTCTGAAAAGTATTTGCACTCTGTACATGTCCAGAGGAAAAGAAAGCCCTTCTGAAAGCAGCCCATTCGGAGTTCTCAGATCTAATCTCACCTCGGAAGAGAAATGCTTCTCATTTGGAGAAAGCCTAAATCTTCCTTTAGACAAACACTCATCTCACTAAAATCAAAGTCCACTTCCTAGATTTGGACCAAAGGCACTTTTTTTTTTTTTTGAAATGAAGCGGGAGTTTTATCTTTAAAATTATTCTGTTATCTCTTATTAATCTACTTATGAATTTCTAGTTTTGAAGTTCTACCTGCTCACATATGAGTAAGAATAATAATTAAATGGACAACAACCACCTATTAGAATGCAATTTTTCTTTTTAGAGAGAAACTGAACCCAGTATTTGAGGTGCAACTCTTCCTAGACTCTTGAAATAGGATGCCCATTAGGCAGGATGGAGTTTGATATCTTTTACCTAAAAGACATTGTGATACCCTTATGATATTGTACTTGTATGAAAAGAAGACAGGAGATTTACAGCATTAGAAGTAAAATTATTGATTAAAAGGGCAATGTCCAAATTAGAAGAAAATACAAAAGTCACAGAATTTTCTTTGTACGTATATATGCACGTATGTGTATACATAAGCTTGATATATATAAACTTCTGAAACAAAATATAGATGAAGGTGTGTTTCGATACTACATTATTGCTTGGATGTGGACAGTTAATACCTAGATAATAATTGCTGCATGATTTTACTTTTCAAATTTCCCCTTTTCTCTCTGAGGCCTTCTCTGTTCTGTGATCTGTTTGCTTATTCTCCTGTTCACCCATTTTCTGAACATTGCCATTTTCAAATCATTTAAATAATACTAATGATACTAAATTGAGCTTTTGCTCTAAGCATTGTTTCTTTGGATGACAAAGGCACGTTTGAAGTTAAGTAATACTTTTCCTAATGCAAGTGCACTATATATGGCATTCATGGTAATGTGTTTATTGCTGCATCTAGTACTTTTAAGGCAGTGATTATAACTGGCATTTAAGTCTGGGTTGGCTAGCCTTTCTAGAAAGGTACTCAATCATTTCATAGTGTGCTATTTCTAATATAGGAAACAATTTATATTGTTCCTTTTTAAGTAATACGCATGTTTTAAACACAGCTTAATGTAGGTCTCTTGAGAGACTATATAAAGAATCCATGTTTATAGCTTCTAGACATTCCCAAAATGCTATGAAAATTAAATTAACCTAAATCAAGAACCATGTATGTTCTTTGAATGTATTTCAGTACAATAAATCCTATATTTCACAATTAGTTTGGAGAATATACAAAAGAAATCATAAACCCAGGAAATTAGCAACTGTGTAAGCAAAAGAATGTGTCACAAGACAGTTATGCTGTGCTAATATTACCTACTTTCTGAATTGGACTAAATAAGTTATATATATAATATATGTTTTAAAAAGTATTGCAGTATTTTTCTGGATTATTTACTTTTTCCAGAATGAAACGCTACCTAATTCTTACGTCTGCTTAAGAAGCTGGGCAAAAAAAGGATGATTTTTCTCTATTTTGTTCTGTATTTTGTATCCTTGCTTTGTGAGAGAGTAAATTTTTCCTTGAATAAAACCACTTTTTTTTTTTTTTTTCCTGGCCTGACAGTATGAAATGTTGTCAAGACCCACCAAATCTTCAGTGGGAATTCTGGATGATAAGACAAACCCAAGCCTATTAAAATTCAGGCAAGGTACTCTGACTGACAGTCATTCAGCCAGGCTGCCAAAGAGAAAACTGAACATTTTGCTGATGGCAAAAGAATGGTATTTTTTAACTACACCAGTACTGAAATTTTGAATCGAAGAGTAGGCTTTAATGAAACAACAAGAAAAAAAGTATGAAACATTCTGTATGGTGTATCTAGTCAAGACACTTGAAACACTGTTCAATGCTCAAATTATTGCAGAATGAATTGGGTGATTCAAAAGACCAAAACAGGAAAATATTGAATGATCTGTCAGTTCTTCTGAAGTAGAATGGAGTGGACAGTTCCATTTAAATAGAAGATTGCCTGATCATTGTATTTTTTCTTATAATGCATTCTCATTTGCTTTCTAAATTTATTTCTAAAGTCTTTAGGAACTCCTGAATGTCTATTCATTGTGTTCTTCACTGCCATTTTCAAGTGGTTAAAAGGTGACACAGAGGTAACACTTAACTATAATTATTAATGCTTGGCAGTCTGCTCTAACTTTCTATGCTCTTATATCTTCTGTTTTTAATTGCTCCCCATATTGTCCATTAATGTTGTTACTTTACTGTCTGGAGTTGATTATCACAAAAAAGTTACAGGCATGACTATTGTATCTCATGTGATCAAGAAGGAAGTGATTACTTTCCAATCCTGTTGAAGGAATAGTATAGGTAAATTAACAATATAGAAACAATCCCTTTCTATTTCCTGCTTGTAGAACCAGTTGTAATTTTTGTTGAAACACTGGGGAGTCTGGGGACCGGTGCTCCGTACATTGGCAAATAAGTGGATGGATACGTAGATGTTAGACTGCAGTAACTAGCTCCATAGGCTCTAATGTTGCATACAAATACAGAAGAGTACAGAAGAGACAAACATCCAGAAAACCCTTTCAGAAACCTGCGTTACAAGTAAAGCACCTTCCACAATCCTCCTGGACTGTTGTCTCTGGTCTTGACTGTTACTGGCAAATTTCTACATAAAATATGTCATATTCTGTGGTATTACATGCCAAATTCTACTGAGAGATGCAGAAATATGTTTTTGTCCATCGATAAATAGAGCTTCTTGATCCACATGCCAGGCTACAGATCTTTACCACAAATTCAAATGATGCAAGAGGTAAGAGATACTAGAGGCATGGAAGTACAAATGCATATTATTCTCTAACAGCTACTGAACTCCTTGTTTTAAAAAGCCGTTTAGTTGCATGGAGAGTTACACGCAGCAGCGACAAGGAGGGTTTCAGGTATTCCTCTCCCACCCACAGCCTCGCACTGAGTTTTGTTCTGCCCTGGACAGTAAAGTGGCCCAGACAACCCTGATTATTCCCTCTGAAAGCATTTCTCCTTGCATAAAGATCAAAAAAGCATATGCTGGAGAGCTCCGATTAGCATGTGCAGCCCCCTGTGGAGCCAGTACTCCTTAACTCGGAATTGTCAGAGAACCTGCGACTCCAGCATGAATTCTTGCCTTACAAATACTAGAATGAGCATGAAATCACACCCTCTAAATGGACGAGGCATTTTAATGATGGTGAAGGTCAAAGACAAAGCACAAACATGTGGAAGTGAGGACGTGTCAGAGACTAACGCAGTTGCTTTCCCGCTGAAATGAGTGGTCTGATGCTGAGCACAGGAGAAGAGGCAGGAGAAGGGGTGGCCGGGCAGGAGCCACCGTGGCCAGCACAGACACCAAGGAAGCACCAGGTGCTGCTCTGGCTCCTCAGTGGTGGCACAAGGGTGATCCCACCCCAATGCCAGCAGCTAGAGGGAATACCAAAAGGAAAGCGCAGCTTTCAGAGCAAGGGGGTTTGTGACATGAGGGTGCAATCTCTCATTGATTATCAGTTCCAGCTGGGGAAGCTGGGGCTGGAAGGAGAGTAGGTGGCTCCCAAGGGAACCCACCTGAAGGAAGCCTATAGGGAGGGCTTTATTGCCCTCTTTAGGGCTTGGTAGCAGAGGAGAGCAAGGTAGGAAAGGCTCAGACTGCTTCAGCATTTTTTTTTTTAATTAACTTTTTCCTCCCCCTTTTGTTTTTGTGTTCTGAGTTAATAGTGAAGGTAGGAGACAAAGCTGTAGTTGTGAAAGCTGCTGAGGAAGTCATGGTCACTTCAATAGATTCTTCCTGGGTGAGTAAATATTGTACTATTCTACATGCTCATGCTACAACAAGAGCAGCAAAAAAAAAAAAAAAAAAGGGTACATTTCAGTAACCTTTTGTTACGTTTTTGAGTGATGCTGATGGGCAGCAGCTCAGTTTGAGCATGCTTAGAAAAAACTTTAAAAGATTTGTATTCTTTCTGTGCAATAACCTGAGACAGAGCACAACTGCATGGATGTTCCTAGCTGCTTTCTTGGGATCATTGATGCCAGTGATCTTGGATCTGTTGTGTGGCCAGAATTAACGTACTTTGCAAGCGTGTGAATTCAGTAATTCTGCAAACTAACTGATGAGTTCTTGAGTCTTTTGCCTTCTAAAATCAAGCAGTGAGATAAAGCGCGGGGAGGAGGGAAGGGGAGAAATTCATTTGCAGGAGCTCGCTGGGCTCAAGATAGATATCCATAAAGCTAGGGAAAATAGCTTTCTGTGGCTCAACTGAGTTCCTGTTTAATTACTTAGCCAGATATGACCTTGCACAACTTCTATAATATAAGGGACTAGGAGATTTTGTTGTAAACACAGACCATAATAACTTCCTTCTTTAATCTCCGTTTCTCTAGCTGTTGGCACCCTTTATAAAGTTATATATATATCCTTGGAGCACCTTATTGAGAAAAGGCTTGGTGAGAGGATAAAAACATTTGAGGTGCAGGAAGTAATTGCACACGAACACAGTTACTCATCTTCTAATTGTTATGTGGAAATGCTGTTATCAGAAAACTCATTTTTCGTGGTATGTTCTTCTCCCTGGCAGTTATAGTACTCATGATCACTGACAGAAAATGCCCTACTGGTTTGGCAAAATGATCTTATTTAGTTAGACTTTTAACATAGTTTTAGATAGGGCTACCTGCTCATCTGCAGTTTTCTGTGTGCACCTGAGAATTGGCCGTGCTTGGCGGTACCTGACACTGTTCCTGGTGTTTCCAGCAAACCAGCGGCACTAGGTACCTTTAAAGGCCTTCACAGAGATGCCCATAGAATTACGCAAAGTGAATCTACCCTGTGTGTAATAACAAATATTATGAATTGAAGAAGTGGATAAAATGCAGTGTGGCACAAGGCATTTATTAATTATTTTACAAGCAGTGCTTTAGACACTGCTCTTTTTTGGGTAGTGTTGGAAACCATGGAAAACCGCATCCCTTTTATGATAGAGATGCTGATTTTGTTTGTTTGTTTTTAAACATACAGTAGAAGAAGCAAGATGAAATTAGTTTTAAGGTGTGTGCTGTTGTAAATGAGGATTTTGTTTGTTTTTAAGTGTTAGATATGCATACAATAGGCACTTCAGGAAAGAAAGTAAATGATTCAAACTCAGGATCATTCTTGTAAAACACCTTACAGAGTCCCTTTTGCCACTGGAGCCATTCACACTTCTGCCCTTATAAAACACATGTGGGGAAAGTGCCCTTAAATCTCAGGGTACCTGAAGCGAACTCTCTCCTGCTGTGAAAACAAGGCCTTCTGAGGGAATTTCCAATGCATGCCAATACTTTGATTTCTCTTAAGAAAACTTTAGCCTCTTAAATACTGTCTCTGTGTGATATTTTGCTGCTCAGCTGAGGTGCCTGCTCTGCCTTTGGGCAAAGTGAGGCCCACTGGTTCTTAATTGCCTCTTTCCCCAAGTGATTTGAGAGACTGTTCTCTAACTCACTGTAATTATCCTTTACTGTAAACTAACCGAAGTAGACTCTGATTTTGTTGTTATATTCATTAGCAAGCATCTTGGTTTTGAATATTAATGCATTCTAGGAATATTCAGATAATAAGAAGGGCTGATTGCATAGCAAGTACTTCTAAAACACCCTGGGAAACAAATCCATACCTGGAAACTGATCTGAAATAAAAACTATTGTTTTTCTTGTTTGGGGGTGGGTTTTTTTTTTTTTTGTAATCCATTAATTACTGAATTCCACTGGATGGAAATGCTGCAAACTGGCTTTGCATGCAAATATCATCTATGCAGGGGAGACTAACTTTTCCCCCTCCCACCCTCCAGAATAAACAGGATCAAGTTACTTGATGGGAATTTTGGGTCCGATCCTTTGTCTGTGGTAGGTTTCTACTGTGCTCAATGTTTCTCACTTAAGGTCCATAGCCAAGTCTTACCTTTACAGACACTACTTATTGCAGATATACAAAGTGGGTTACTCCTTTAGGACCTGAGAAATGTGGGAAGAATGATGGCATCCCTTCAAACCTTTTTTGTTCTATGGATTATGTTTGAATAGATTCACCACTTATTCCTTAGAAAAGTGAAGCAGTGCAGGTGCTTTCTGTTTTGTTAAGGTCTTCAGTGGTATGTTCTGCTCAGTTCTTTGAGAGAGGTGAATGTGTGCTGCATTAAGGAAGAAACGCTGAACGCTTTTAATAGCTGGGTTTTGTCATCCAGCTCCTACCTCAGTTTCTCGACCTGCAGTTTCCTCCTGCATATTCCTCCGCCTGCCAAACCTAGTATAGGGTTTGCCTAGTCATTTTGATGGCTGAGTAACAAAGAAAATACTGGGGCTTTTCTGTCCAGGAAATTATTCCAGTCATAGATATGATCTGAATGTGGACTGCCTTATTCTAGGAAGAGGAACCCTTTAACCAATGTAGAATAATAGACTGTGCTCCTTAGTGGAAGAAACTAAATCATAAAAGAACACTATCAAAAATAGTAAAAAGCTATTGCTGAAAAACTACTACAATAGCCTTTTCAGTTACTTTGCCCATATAGACAAACCCTTTGTATAACTAAGAACAGAGAGCATTTAACCATTGAGCTTGTGCATGCTCAGTTCTCAGGACACTAGAAGTATCTAATGCAGGCACTAAAAGCACCTTAGTGCTAGAGTACAGCTGGGTGAGCATTCACACGCCTCGGTTGGCTAATAGAACTACCTGGGCTTCTCTGATCTGCAAAATTGTTTTAATAATGTATGAGACTACTGCCTTGGGGTATTTTAATACTTCTTACTGATCCTGACTGATGGACATACATAGCAGCTGTAGAAATAAGACTTAAGGAATATTAAGAATTAAAAAATAGAAAACTAGGTTTAAAAACAGAGATTCCTTATTGCTCTTGAAAACACTGAGGTATTTACAAAAACAAACAAACAAAAAAACAAACCCCCCAAAAAACCAAAAAACAAACAAACAAACAAAAAATCCAGAGTAATTGCTAGAGAATGTAATGTTGCATGCTTACGAACTTTCAATTAATCTCTGAATATGATAATTTTCACACATGTGGAAAATTGCAAGGAAATAACTGTCAGGCTGTTGAGTTCTACCTTTTTATCATTTTAAGCCTCTACATCTAAGAGCACCTGTGAGAATTACTTTCAACAAATATGCTGGAGTCCCTGAATAACAGCGTTAATGAAAATAAGTCTAAAAGAGCCCTCAAACATTAGCAAGCGAACACTCTACAGTCACCTGTTACATCATTTGTTAAAATATAAGGTGGTGCATTCATCACCACTCCTAACCTTAAATATTTATCTGACAGACTGTTAATAAAAAAAAACCCCTAATTCTCATAAGTCAAACAGATCTTTTACTGTTTTCTCGCTTTTTGTTTTTTTAACCTTATAAGTATATTATATTAGAAAAAATAACTTACATGAGGAGGAGGCAGTCAGCACATTCATTACATGCCTTATTGTATGAGATCATCCCTGCGTATTCATGTATACATCCATATTAAATGCCTGTGTGTATATATGCACAATAGCTTCCTAAAGGAACTTCAGATCACCATTTTTGTATCTTCTGACTAAATCAGTGCCTTTGCATCATTTACTAGGAAATGGGACCCAACAGGCCTCTTGCACCTTGTCTCTCTCTAAATGACCCCTTTGTACATACTTGTATTTGTGATGGCATCCCCAGTTCTTGCCCTACCTTCACATCCTTGACGTTCATCCTTGTTCCCTCCTTTCCAACAAAGATGTCGTCTATGTCCACAAGGATGTACCTATCTAAGGACAGTGTCAGCTTTTTTCCAGACAGGAAGGAGATGGCATCAATAAAGATCAGCTTGTGCAACCAGAAAGTCAAGTTGTTTCCAAAAAGGACTCTCTGAATCCCATCGTGAAGGCCCAGGTCCTGAATGACTGTTGCATATAGAGCAGCCTTTGGCAATACCGCTGGCAAGGGTCTGGAGGTTTGCAGTTCTGCTAAAAGTATAGGTTGGTACGTGGAATGGTTAAAGTGGAAAACTGTCCAGTCTTCAC
The DNA here is from genome assembly GCF_000705375.1 of Tinamus guttatus. The sequence goes on along the minus strand of NW_010579889.1, from coordinate 64,306 downwards.
CAGGCAGGGCACCTTTCTCGACCCTTGGTGCTTTGGTAATGCGCAGTAGTGGAGACTGAGGATTTACAAAACAGTCTTTGAGGGCTATGTTATTGTAAATATGTAATGGAAGTCCTTTCAGTTTTGTACTTGGTGAGCTGTTCTCGTTGGCTTTATGAAAACCAATTATGCTAACACTGTATTCCACACAGTATTTTTCTAGAAGCTCTCTATTCCATGAGTCCATGGATACATATTTTAAAATATTCTCGTATATAACAATTGTATATTTTCCTTTCTCACCCTCTGTGAGAGGGGGAATATCCCCCTTGGAAGGTGCAATGACCATGTGGTATGGAAAACGGCTGGACTCGAGGATAGCTATGATGTCTTGCCCCAGCTGGGAATACTGGCTTTCCACAAACAAGAGGACAGTGGGATCAGTTTTAGATGGGTCAATTGGCTTAGCAGTTTTCAGCTCCGTGGATCTGTATGGTAAAAGTTTAAGATCTTCGCATTCGGCTTCTCCAGTGGCTTCCGCAAGGGCCATTTGCTGCTTGTAGCCCGTGTACAGGTAGTAGGCGGAGATGGCAATGCTTGCCAGGCAGAAGGTAGCCAAGAGGATTACCAGCGTTCTGAAACTACGGCGAAGTCTCACCGTAAGATTCATTTTTTGCAGGACTCTCAACTTCTGTTGGACTTGTTGCTTTTTGGTTTCTCTCTTCCTAAAGTGCCATAGTAACTAGGAGATGGGTGCTGATTGGCCCAGAGCTGTTCATGTGACCATTGCAGTGCATTTATGAAACTGTTGAGGAGGTTATAAAGTTGTTGGAGCTGGAAGCGAGAGGATCTGGAAAGCTGAATTGAAAGAGACTTTCTCAGAATGCAGCGGTTGCCAATAGTCAATGTGTAGGACTCTTAACATTATCTGCAGTAACAGGCAAAAGAAGAGTAAATTAAAAAAACAATCTGTAAAGCAATTAAAACACATGTTAATTAAGACAGTAACTAATGTTAGTCATCTGAGCTAAGGGAGAGTTTATGAATAGTTTAGGGAGCACTCGCTTGCTTGATGTATTAAGCCATAAAGTAAAAAAAGGTCTTCCATGTTTCAGTACAAAAGCAGCTTTTTGAGGACAATAATATTTTTCCTATTGCTGTTCCTTGGTTTATTGCTATTGCAAATGGAAACAACTAATTATTGGAGGATAGAATTAATACAAAAAGCTGGTTAAATATTGCTGAAAGCTTTATGTCAAACTCGCATTTTTTTGTGGCTAAATATATCGAAAGTGTTAATATTCTGTTTTCAAGTGTGAATCTAATCAAGGTAAAGTGAAAGACATAGAAGGACTTCTCTCAGGTTCCTATTTTGTACCTGAATTCATCAGTGTCTATATTCCACCTAAGTACTGTCTCGAATGATTAAAATGGATGAGAATGTGAAATGAATGAGTAGGGTATGAAAACTGCAACGTGCAACACTGTACCTCTCACTAGGATAAACTGGGGAATGTGTTGATAGGAATGTTGGTGAGCAAAGGAATTCAGTGTGGCACCTGTGTGTACTACAGACCACAGCTCCTCTTGCTGAAGTACTGTGGCTTCAGCCCGTTCCCTCTATCATGATTTGTGCAATTTGTAGTAGTGTTGTCTAAATCTGTGAGGAATTGTCATTACTAATAAAGAGCCATATGAGTTGGAAGCAATTAAAAAACTAAACAAATAGCCCATGCTGCTCTATGGATTTAAATGGGAATTAACATCTTCCTGAATTATTTATATTGTTTACCTACTGGAGCCATGTGTGACTAAAGAATGGATGATTTTTGTACTGCTTAAAACAAGTACTCTTCCAAAGTGACAATTCTTCCTCCATTAACCCAGATTATGATTTCCTAGTCATTTTTAAGCTCTGTATCTAAAACTGGGGATGAGGTGCATTCCTTTGTAAGAAAGCCGTTCAGGAAATCTGTCTAGTCAGTGTAAGGAGCTTCTTGACCATGTCCATTCAGCATTTAAAAAAATGCAAGCTAAAAGTTTCAATTTTGTTTTTAACACTTTAAACACTATCCTGCGCATAACATCAGATAGCGGAGAGCTACACTGCTTTTGAGAGCTTATCAAGCAATGACTGCCATGCCAAACAGGTCTACTTGCTGATGAGGTTTCCTCATTACCTCGCAATTAGAGGGGGTCATTTCTGTGGCTGTTGGTGACTTTTCGAGAACATGGCTTTCATCTGCATTACAGCAGCTTAATATGAGATTCATACCCTTGTTTTTTAGGCTATGCTATCGGTGACCCTGCTGTGTGTTATGTGGCAATTAGCAAAAAAACAGAGGAGTGAAGTGGGTGTTTTACATGTGGACAGAAATACTGCACAAGAGATACTATTAAATGTGGTAGACCATTATGCATGATAGGAGAAATATACAAGAAATACAGCTAGCATTATGAAACTAAAATCACCCTGATAATCGCAAGGATATTTTTTTCTGTTTTAATGCTTCCCTTGTTCTGTGGTTCGCTGTGCCTGTCAGGAGCTTGCTGCTTATTAAAACTCCAATTAAGATTTTATAAAAAGATAAAATTGAAGTGAAGCCCTTTCTATAAGGGCATACATTAGTTCTGGGACTTCACTGAGTGACAAGGGGTTATTGAATGGCAAGCGTGTCTTGTGGGGACAGGGAGGGACAAGGATGGCCTTGCTGCGTCTACCTTCTGCCCACAAAACAGCCAACCCCAAAATGTCTCACTTTTGTTCTGACTCTTAGGTCAGCCTAAGAGATGCAGATAATTTGAAAACATAATTAATCCCCCCATCTTGGACCTTGCAGCCTCTAGTTTTTTTTCGGCACTAGAGGGCAATATCTTCTTGCTTTTGCCAGGCATCACCTGTCACAGCCCTGGCAATTCAATGAGCAAAGAGCCCTGTGGGCAGCGGGGGGCGTTTTGGGGCCGCGCTACCGGGCAAAACGCCCTAAGACTCTTACGCCAAAACAACATGATTGCTGCTCTAAAAAGTCTGTTATTATAGCACACAGAATACTTACTGAATTTTGCTGTCCACCCCTGCAACAGGAGGGAATAGCACGCAAGCAGATCTAAAACTGCATGTTTTCTCTTCACCGTGTAATCCTGCTGGATTTCTCAGGCACTGGCATTACGAGCTGTCAAAATAACACATGCAGTGAGCTGGGTCTTCACTGTTACTATCGCATGTATTACTAAAATATCTAAAGTCTCTGCCTTTATGTTGACAAAGCAAAAAATGTGGTCTTTTTCCCAAATCTATGATCTAAATAAGATAGGTAAAATCTCCTCTAGTTAAAATATAATCCAATTTAATGGAAATTTATATATATTTTGTAAATAGATCCTAAAAAGTGTGTTATGTGTGTGTTAATATTTCTATGTCTAGGTAATGGTAAACTGATAAATTTGCATGTGTAAATGTGGAATTGGAGCAAATCCCCTTCTTTGAGTCTTTTTTGAACTGCTCTGTTGAACTGATAATCTTGTTCAGTAAGAAACAGTATAAGGTAATTAAAGTTTATGAAAATAAATCAACTATATTAGCCATTAGTGGGACATTTTCCAAGGCATAATTGGAAGTTAACTGCCATTCGTGCCTTTTAAAACTCTCCCTCTTAAAGTTCATCAGCTTTATATTCACCCAATATATTCAATACTCAAATTTCTTCGGAGTGTTTCTGAGCTATATTACCCCGTGAAACTTGAAAAATAGGCTATATTTAATACTTAGGATTAGTAATGTACCTTTATCTTAAACTGATATATAATATCCTGTGGTCCAATGGTTGCTGATAAGAATTCATTGACTCTTCATGGTTAGGTCCAAAGTTAGGAATATTCAATGAAGAAATCAAGGTTATATGAACAGGTTCTCTAGTAAATTTGCAATCTTGTGTTTAGCTGACTTTTTAAACATTATGCGTTTTCTTTGAAAGAGCAGAATATACTATACAGAACATACTGTAATGCCATGGCCTTCTGCAAGTATTTAATTCTTAATTCAGACAAACAGGAGGGGGGAAAAAAAAGGGGAGGCATTTATAGTCCTTCCTCTCTGCTAAGGAACATTTCCTGCTTACTCATACAAAAACATTTGTATTGAGACATACTGTTTTGAAGATGATAGAGAAATTAGAATTCAATAATTTAACTGTAGCAAGGTAGTGAAGAAAAACAGCCTTTCAATGATAACTTGCGTTAACACAGCATAGAGAAATAAAACTGATCCTCTCAGAGTTCATTGCCTGAATATGGACCTTCTCGGTGTTTAGTGCTTTACCGAGCTGCTTGGCTAAACTAGCAGACACGCTACTGCAAAAGGCAGTTACAAAGGTTGCTGTTAATTGCTAATAAGGGAACTCTGAATTAATGAAGCGGTTGCCTATGAATACAAAGCAAACGCTTTATTAAAGTGAACTGCTGCTCCACATCATCAGGAAAAGTACAAGCTACATCATATGTAAGCAACCTGTCTCAGGTAGGAGGACAGCAGCAAATACTAGGTGCTTTGGCTGCCAGCCTGAGCAAGGCAATCCTCTCTCCTCTGGAGATACAAGCTTTTTTCCTTTCCTTATCTTCTTTTGTAGGTAAACTAAGGATGTCTGATCTTGTTTAGCTTTTGAAAAACATAAATCTTTGTTAAGCAAACAGTTGTTTCTGCCCATCCCACTGATTAAGCAAATGCATTTTACTTCACGTTTATAATGCTGAGTGGAGGAGCAGTGCACTTGTTGATTCCCTGTAATATGATAACCTCTGATTGCCTGTCTGTAGCAGAGTGCCTCGCTGCGCAGAGTGTTTTACGGGTAATTCATCTGGAACCAGGCCACAAGTTCCCTTCATCATATTCCAGTATAAATCAGAAGTTGAACATCTCTATTTCCTATGTACAAAAAAGTAAAGGGTTTCTTCCTTTCCTTGCTTTTTAAGCTTGCGTAACTCTTGCCATTTATTAGCAATCCAATGCACTGTTCCTAACGCATGCCTGTTTATTCAACACAATCTTAAACTGATTTGAGTGAAAAATGACTCCTGTTGACTCTTATCAGAAGTTCAGGGTTACTGCTCACCGTGGATAGACTCTTCTGTAGACAGGGGAAGGAAGCTACTAGAGACTTCAATTTGAGCCCTTGAACTTCAGGTGGCTGTTGAAAGCACTATTCTTGAGATTTAGCAATGTTGCAAAACATTTTGCATTTATAAACACAGCTTTGCTTGCTAAGAATGTTTATATCCACTGCTTTTTGCTTATCATACATGATACAAAATGCATGCAGTTTTGATTTTGTTCTAATTTTCCATGACAATTTGAATGGTGAGGCTGCCCAAACACTTCCTTTTTCTTTTTTTTTTTTTTTTTTTTGGTTTTCAATTCATAATCTCTAAGTTTAACACTTATTTTTCAGTATTTCTTCTCTTTGCATCTAAGGAGTCTATAGTACACATGATTTTGTGTGATTCCAGATAGCGAAATGATGCTAGAGGTTCAAGTCAATAATCGCAGATTATAAAGCAGAGTTAAAATGCCTGAACTTGTGCATTCAGTGAAACCTGGCTGAATTATATGCATGAAAGTATGCTTGGAAACAAATTACTTGACCTTGTTGACCTTTAAGTTTTTTTGGCTTTAAGTTTTCCCAGATGATTTTAGAAGTTGGACCTTTGAAGAAAAAATACTTTCTGGTGGAAGGGTGGAAGCATTTTTGTAGATTGCACATACACACTTCCACATGTTTATATCATGGTTGGGAAATGTAGGGGCTTTATACCACATTTAGGAAGTATTTTAAACTTCTTGACAAATCTGGTAATTTCCCTTGTATCACTCGATAACTGTCAGATATTTTGTGTCTCTCCAGAACTATCAACGTTGGTTTATTTTTTTTAAATCATAATTAGTATTTTCAAGGGTGACTTAATGCACATTAATGCTGTGATTTTCTTTATTTCCAGTGCTTTATTTGTCTTTTGACTAATTATGGAGAATTATGATTAGAGAATGCAACTTAATAAACATAATCTCTACTATTCCTTTGTTATTTCCTAAGATGTGCAGATAGCCACCACTGACTTGTCACAAGTCTGTTTCTTGAACATTAGAGCTGCTCTAATGGCACAGAAGCAGGCATATTTCATCCTCATTAATTCATACATGGTCTGAAGTTGTTGAATTGCCAAGGGTGGTGTGTTTTTCATATTGGTGCTTTTAGACAAAAGAAAAATATTCTCTGCTATACAAAGATACTCTTTTTGAGTCAGTCAGCTTTAAAAATGTGAACTGGTAAGATCATAGGCATCCAACTGTACCTTCTGTAAATCATGGAAATGTTGCCTCCTTCAATTCTCCAGCCAGCTGACACCATTTACATCTCTTGCAACTAATTCTAGATATTTATTCTAAAATTTAATTAGATCTCACTTTTGGTTGCCTAATGTTTAGCCTCAACTCTTCTCTGTTCTCAACCTCAACTTCAAACTCTTAGTCATTTGGACCACCCAGAAATACACATAAACATCCCACTTGTGATGTTTTCCTCTAACTGTCAATGGTTATTATGTTCTTTAACTGTCTACTGTTTTAGAACATATGCAGTTGCAATATTACTGCAGGAAGAAAAAATGCTTACTGTTGATTTTCTTTGAATGTCAGCCATAGAAACACGTAGAAATCAGCGTAATTAATGTACCTATTCTATTAAGACTGTCACTGAAGGGAGTTAAGACTGTATTTGAACTTGTAACTCTTTCGTGTTTCATGATGGAAGGGCTCTTAAAAACATTGCTAAAGGTAGTTCTGAATGATCTTTTTTAAATCCTGTATAAGGCAGGAATATCACAAGGTAATATTTTGTTGTCATGAGGCAAAGCGTCTTAGCTTTGTGGTCAGAATTACATAAATTATATATAATCTCTAATGCCTTTTGCAACAAATGCATCCATTTTGCTTGAGAATTGAGAATCATATGCATCACTTTCCATCAGTAGCTCACCAAAACATCAGCAAAGATCAGTACCATTATCCCTATGTACAGGCATGACTTGAGGTCATTCGGTCGATCAGTGGCTGAGCTGGGAGCAATGACTGCTTGCTTTCACATAATGCTCTTCTCCTGACAGTTGCCTTTACAGCCCTTATGACTTTGGTTTTAATTAAAAAAAAAAAAATCATGCTACCAAGGAGAAAATGAAGGCTTTGATGTGAACAGCAGAGTTTCACCTCTTGAGCCGTGAGAACAGAGCTAAAATGTCATAGGAGAAAGTTGTAGGAGACTCCCTTGCTTCTCTACTCTTGGAAGTGCCCTGATCAAGCTTTTGGAGCTAATTCTTTGCTTTCCAAAATGGGGTTGATAGACTAAAGGTGTACTTAATACCATTGCCCTAGATGTTTTTGGAATGAAGCTGTTGAATAAAAACAGGTGTTATGTGCTTCCCCAAAGCAGTCCACGAAACTTTTTTTTTTATCTGATACAACAAATCTAGTGATCTAGCTTGGTTAATAGCTCTTCATCACTCTTCAATTCATAGTTTTATGCTTCAGTGCAAGCCAATTTCAATTCATTTAAGCTTTCAAGTAAAACTTTTGAGAGATGTGGTATCAAATGTTTTATTATACTCCAGCTTTAGCTAGTCTGTTTTTTTTTGTTTGTTTGTTTTTGTTTGTTTGTTTTTTGTTTTGTTTTTTACAGAAGTAGATAAAAGTGATTAGCAATCCATTTTCCATAGGATGCTTTACTTGGGAATTACATTTGTGCAAAATAATGATTTCCCAACTACAGCTTCTTAAAGTCAGTCAATGCAACAGTCAACTCTTAGACTTTGTCTGATTTTATATATATAAAACTAAAATATTATTACTTACAGTTATTTTAGCATCTAAATAACTGCAGATCATCTCCAATTTAAGAACTTGCTAGGGATTACAAATTTGCTGGATATTTTCTATTAGAATGTTACTTTTTTGGGGATACTTCTTACATAGTAATGGATTAAAAAACTTGTCTCTCACTGAAGGAAATCTTTTGCCTGCAAAGCAGGCAAAGGCTCTGGACTAGCTTATTACAGGCTGAACTACTTGGTATTTGTTTTTCTTTTATTCAATATCAAATGTTTTTCCACATCTTATGTGTGTGGGTTTTTTTGTTTTGTTTTTGTTTTCTGTGTTGCTTAATGGGACATAGAAACACTTGTCTGCGCCAATTTATCCATGGCAATATAATTCACTGAAGAATGTGTTTTGTGGTGTCTGTATCCTGTCACAGGGACTAGCTGTGAAGAAAGCTTGATGTGGTCACATCTGTGCTAGGAATTAAGAGGAGGCCACTAACTTATTTCAGAAGGACTACTGCTGTCACATAGTAATGATCTATTAGTGCTGCAGAGGAAGTCAATTTAGACCAAGATAACAAAGACTTTGTACATAAATCCTTAGAGTAATGCATTTACCACATCAAACTTAAACAGAGGTTTTTCTGAGTTTACTCAAGCCAGATTCCAGACATACTGAGCTAGTTTTCAGGCTCTGGTTGCTTTACTCTCATTACAACCTCCATATATTTATTCCGAAGTAAATTCAAGGGGAGTCCCTTCACCTTCCTCATCCCTTGCTGGCGAGCTTTGCTGTAGTTGCAAGGAGGTGATGGAGCAGGAGTGGTTCATGCAGGATGAGCGAGGGGAAAAGCCTGTGTTACCTCCGAGTAGCTGTGAGAGGAGACCCAGCTCTCCCCTTTTGGGCTGGCTCGAGGTGCAGAGCGGGGCCCAGGAGCCTCAGCCCGGAGCAGCCGCCCAGGCTGCGGCCTTGCCCCGGCTGCCTGCGCTAACTCACCCGCTTAGCCAGCGCGTAGCAGCAACAGGGAGCGATGGCTTTCAGGCAGCAATGAATGAAAAACGAGGTGACCCCAACGTGTGTGCGCAGTGTGTCCGTGTGTGCGTAACCCCCTGCTCGTGTTTGTGCGTGTAGCTGCTTGGACTTGTGACTTGCGTTGCTCAATCATTTGTCACTGTTATTTACATGTCAGTTTGGAGGTCAGAAGTTAGGTTTATAATCTCTCCCCTGTCTTTTCCGTGTATATTTAAATTGCTTAGGCTGGAGTCATAGCACTTCACAAGGTTCCAGGCTGTCTGTTGGAAAACTTTGGTTCTCACTAGCGGCTCTTGGAGACCGAAAGGATCGGTGTTTTTTGGGAACCAATTGTGGCTGCCCGTATCAGTTGTCTGAAAAACTAATCTAGAATGAGGAACTTCGTGTATTACATATATTAGAATACCCAGCGGACTATACCTCCCTCTAATGTATTTAAATATTTTGGACATTACCAAATAGACAACATATGCCAGCAAAATTTTATGGAAGATGTGCGTGTGTGTGTGTGTGTATATATATATAAAATACATGTCTATTGCTTACATAAGAAGAAGAAAAAGTGTCTATCAGAAGATAAGATAGAGCTGAAGTTTTTGGTTATGGCTCTTTCTGATGCTGACATATATCACTTTCCTGTGGCCACTTATTTTTTCACTACTTCAGTTTTCCCATTCAGGATGTGGGAGTAGTAGCCCTCCATCTTCACATGCGGAACTAGCTGTGTGACAACTCTAACATAACTTTTGCTTCAGATGGGTACAGCATGGTTATTGCAAACAGTTTGAGAAAGTTGGTGCAGAATTCATACTTTAGTCAAATGCATAGTCAAATAGGATATGGTGTGTTTGCTTTCTGCTTTTACTCATACTTCAGTTACATTTTTTTACTTCTGCTGCTGTTTTATGTTTTTTTTTTTTTTTCTGAGCAAAACCATTTTCACTGAAGGGAAAGCACATTTCTGTTGTCATCTGCAATCAGTTACTATTTTTCCTTTTGGTTCAAAACGCAAACAAAATGTTTCATTAGTGTTTTTTTTTTTTTTTTTAAGTTCAACTTAGAAATTTCGCTGGTAGAATATGGATCCTACTTGAGAATTCAAGGGATTTTTTCGTTGAGTCACACTATGCTCAGAGTGGAACCAGGACTAATGCCATTAGAATTACTGGATAGAACACTGAGATTTAGATTAACCTGCTCTCTTTGTGAAATTTCTGCTTATTGAACTACTGAGGCATTAACTTTTGGGAAAAATATGTATTATCAGACTAGCAGTAAAAATACTTGCACTATTCTGAAGCCATGTTTCTATTTTTTAAATATTCTTATCCCTTCTACTGATTGTGTGCAAAACTATTTTTTTTTCTCTCCTCTCTCCAATATGTACCTCCAGGAAGCATCTCGGAAGGGGATATCTAGCCTGGCTTTCTGTTTTGTAGGGGAGCATAGGGGACAACGAAATTATGTCTCATTATGAATTCTGAAGTGACATTAAAGTTTCATCTGAGGCAAAGTATTTCCATTTTTTTTTTTTTAAATCTGCCTAAGTAAATACTCTCTGGGAAAGAAAATGCATTTTCTGAATCTGCAGAATGACTCCTGCTGACTCATGCTGGTATGTGGATTTTGTTAGCTCTCAAGCTGAATGAAGGGAGTCTGCCTGGACACAATATTTTGAAGTGGGCACTGCTTGCAGTTCTTCTCGTGTAGACAGGGCATACCGCAGAGGTGTCCTGATTTCTAATGGTGGCTTGTAAGTGCAAATTAAAATGGAATGTACCCCTATGAATGACTTGGAAACAGGAATGCATGGTTGGAATGAGACTAGCCTGATGTTGTGTTAGCATATGAAATCCCCAAATTAGTGTTTTTCAACTGCCAGTAAGCTAGGCCTTAAGATGGAGGAAAGGCTGCTCTATCAGTTCACAACAAAAATAAACCCTCAGATGCTGAGGGAGTGAAGCTACAGTGCTGTTTTAGTGTCTGGAACACCGGGAAATTGCAAATACTTTGTGTGCGTGTGGTTCCATCATTACTGTGGAATTTTATTGGTTTGGAAGTGTGAAGACGCTGAAATGGCACAACAAAGAGGCCAGTGACTAGCAGTGACTACCAATGTGTTAACTTACTATGTCTGCACTTTAGATAGGAAGAGTGTAGGTAATCTGGCAAAAGTATCAAGGCAGATGGCCCTACTTCTGTTGAAATAAAAAAGATGCTTTGAGAGCTTTAAAGCAGAAAATGACCGGTAAGAGCAACTTCTGTATCTCTCCTAGAAGCATAGACACCATTGCAATTTCCTCTCTCATCTCAAAATTTTCCTGTAAAACACTGACCACCTGGTGTTTAAGGGATGGTGAATATCACAGGGGGAGAGAATAAATTCAAAGGATACCCTGAGGATCTGGAGCCCTGGGTTGAAAGGTTTGGCCTCCTCCCCACAAAATACTGATGCCATGTAAAAGGGAAGGATGGTGCATAAAACATCCCCTGAAAGTAGAGCATAAATGTGGGTGCATATTTCATGACGGACAGCTTTAACTTTCCAAATAGTCACAATAGTCACCTCTTTTATGGCCAGCAGCTGATATTAATTATTTAGCACAACATTTATTTATACACTGAAAGCTCTGCCAGACTTCCACTGAAAGGATTGCATTTAGTACAGGTTGCAGTAAGTAGCTATGCAGTTTTTCAGAAGACTGTTTCATGTGTAGTTTTGTTCTAGAAATAATTTGACTGTTACTGTCTGCTGTATGTATCCAATATATCTGTATAGTAGATTAAAACCCAGGAATAAGTAGAGCTTCACTGCTGTATAGGTGCATCAACCTGTGGGTCGTGACAGGATGGCAAATATTCCTTTTACCTGATTAGGACCTAATTCTGAAGTTGCAAGTTTGTCCTAACTAAAATTCTGCAATAGCAACTTGTGTGCAGCAATACGGATCTTGCAAGTTTAATTGTAGCAGGTTTTCCCTAAGCAAGCCAAATATAGCTTTTATTTCTGCCAACTTCTGAGTAAGAAAAATGCAATTCCTTCCTAGCTCCTGCTTTTTTACTTAAAAAACAGAAAGGAGAAAACCCCAGCCCACCCTGCTCTGACTCCTTCATCCATATTTGCCCTAGCTCCCCAAAGCCTTTGCAGCGTGGGAGTAGGAATTAAATTGCTCCATTTGCCTTCACTTGGAAGGCAGTTGTGACCCTTCCTGTAGCCACAGGGGAGGAAATGGGTTTAAATACTTTTCTGCTCCTTTTAAATTGCATTTAAATCATCTCATCATAATGCATGACTTCTATTGCCAGTAAGTTTTCTTCATCAAATCCTGACATGGCAACAGCACAACACTGTAGAAACCATGTGATTCTGGTAGCATTACTGTTTAGATTAAATATTATTCATTTTCTATAGCAACTGTTAATTTGGGAAGAGTCTGCAATATCATTGTAATTGTTATTACTGACAGTAGTTATAATAAATGCTCTGGAGTGATGTACATGGTTTTCATTTTCTTCCTGCAGTTTTTTAGTAGTTTAAATGTTGACATAAATAAAAATTTCTGTATTTGTGCATAGTATCCTTCAGGGTAGTTTTCACTTCATGAGGGGCATGATTTTAACATCTCAGTAGGAAAAGTAAACTTGTTGCTGCAGTGTGAGCATTCTTCAGCCTTTTTCCAGAACGCAGGACAGGACTCTCTAACAAAATGCTCCAAACGAACTCCAGCCCCGCAACCATCCTCCTTTTCCTGCAGTCCAGCCACTCGGTCCTTGCTGAGAGCCAGGTGCTGTTTTGCTGCCTGCCTACTCTAGCATCCTAGAGCTGCCTCCCAGGTTTGCTAATAAGGCATCTGTTAAACTGCCATGCTAAACTGTTTTTAAACCAGCCCCCCCTTCATCTTAGAACATACAGAGAGCTCATCTTCAGCTCAGTTCCTGGTGCCTTAAAAGACTCCACAGACTGGGGAAAATGCAGCTATTCTGAACTGCCCTTTCCTTCAGTCACCCAGACCCAGGTTGAAATGTTTAGCTGTTTTAGCCTAGGTGTCTTTTGCTCAGACAGGTCCATTTTGTGGATGTGGAAAGCAGTTTCCTGTATGTGCCTGGGAAGCTGAAGCATTGTGAAAGCTTGGATCAGACACTCGATGGAAGCACATGTCAGTGTAGGCATTGCAACTGAAGCACGAGCAGCCTTATGGACAGAGGATGGCAAATGACAACTGTGGGCTAAATGGGAAAGATGTAGAACAAAACTGATTTCCTTTTTCTGATTGTGTGATCATGTTATATTTTGTTTATTACTTGTAGAAAAGCAAGGTGAGGCTTTTCCTGGTGATATAAAGTTATACATTGACCATGCAATTTATTATCTAGCTGGAAGTGAGTTGTGACTTGCTAGTAACTCATCAGCATTAACTTTGATAAGTATTGCTATAGTTCTGTATCCTTGAGGGATCTCATTATACCTTGGAGGGAATTCCTACAAAGCTTCAAAAAGGGAGGCAGAGGAGGACCTTTATTCGCATAGTTTGTCTTTCAGTCGTACTGAGTGAGAGCTGAACTCTAGAGAAGATCATGATACCCTGCGTGCTGCCAATCCAACAACATTTGATCAGTGCCCTTACAAAAACACAGGACAGTGGGCATGTCAGCTTCTAGGCATACTTAAAGTTTTAATAGGAGCTTCAGAACTTAATAGTGCAAATTAACAGTATGTTGGGACAGAAATGCCCATCAATACATATGCGGTTGGTCAGCAACTTGAGCATCCCCAACTGTGCCTACATCTGATGCTCTGACTTGGCTTACTCCACTAAGATGAAATACATGGAAAGGAGCTCCTCTTTATGCCTTACAGGAAATAGTGGTGTGAGCACAATATCCAGAACACTGCTGCTTTGATTTCTGAGGCTTTCAGACGTTAGTCATTCATTAGGAATCAAAAAATGGCCATGATGGTAAAAATAAAAGAAGACACAAAATTAATACACAGTCTTAAAGTTCTGCATTAGGAGCAGAACCATTAGCAAAAGCAAAGACATTAGGAGCTTCCAATTTAACTGAGTGGATCATGTTTGAATTGATAATGTTCAGGAGAAAACTGAAAGCCAAGAATTTCCTTAGTTAAATGCAATTTAGCTAAGTCTCTCTCTTCCTCCTCCCCTTTTGAGTGGCATTTAAGAAAGCAAGTCACAGTGCAGCTAGGCTGATGGTAAAATGTGTTGATATACAGACTTTACTGGGCAAGATGGGGAAGTACCTGGCAACATTATCAACTATTTAAACTTTGTAAACAAGGAAGTTCAACTTTTGGAAAAAATATCAGAATATCTTGTAGTAGGAGGAAGACTATTACTAAAAAGCCTTGAAGAAACTGGGTGAAAATTGCTTGTTATTTCTATTATTATTTTTTGCTCTGATAACATTCAGCGTATAAAGGTAGAAAGGGCAAAACAAGTTACACTGTATATGCCAAATTCTGACACATACATTCACAAGGAGGAAGGATCTTTCCAGTGTAGTTAAGAAGTCCCGAAGTTGATAAAACTATCATCTTAAATTCCTTGGAGAATAAAGAATTTAAAATGCGTGGCTTTGCGAGCATGTGTAGGGCTTGTAAGAAGAGCCTTATTCACCTCTAAACAGTTCTCCTTTCAGTGTCTGTTCTCGGCAGCAATGACTTGGTGTGCTGGCTGTGTGACAAATGCTGTGCTCTGTCTCTAGTAATCTGAAGAACAAATACCGATTCCTTTAGTTTTTCTCTACCTAAAACAACCACTACTTCCACACTGTGAATAACCATGTTTTAAATATTGCAAACCACTGGAAAAGAACAGATTTGCAGATCTGGGTTTCCTCACAGCATAGTTATTTCTACTTTAAGTAGTGCATATTTCATCCATGGGAAGCTTCCACATTGTCACATTAGTGTGCTCGTTTTGCTTAACTTTGACTAGCAAATAAGCTATGGACATGGAATATTTTAAAGAATAATGGTAATCCTTTTTTATTTTTCCCTTCCCTAACTTCTAGAGTCCTAACTTCTGTGCCTTTCACATATTCAGTCAGGCAGCTATTTCCCCTCAGATGACATGCGTCCGTTTCATTTAGGGCACTTGAGCATGGTAAAGATCATCTCAAAGTTTAAAACTATCCTTTCAATTCCAGACTTAAGGCAATTCTCTGAAGTATCTATTTGCTATACATGAATTGTGAGTGTATATATATATAATCATTAAGTTCAAGGCATATATTTTACACAGTGTACATTATACCTGCTCAAGATTTGCTTTCTTGGATCTGAGTGCATGTGCTGTCTGAGGCAGTAGTATGAACACACACCCAGAAGTACAGGTTCATGTAGCAATACATGCAGAAGCTAAACAAGAGCTTACCTAGCGAAGAATTTCTTTTCTTAGTGTGCAGGAAAGAGGCATCTGCTACTCAAATCTCTTCACATGGCTCCCGGCAAACTACTGAGAGTTTTCAATCCGCATCAGCTGTCAGAACAGTATTTCAGGAAGGCTCCTCTTGCGCCAGCCCCCAGTAACTGAACTCTACCAGCACAGTCACATTTTATTTATACCCAGACAGTCCTTTTCAAAACAAGCAGGCAGCTGGAACGATTCAACCCTCTGTTCAGCTCGATGGTAAAAGGCAGCTTCCTCCTTGGACATGAGCACTACACCAGGGAGCAGGCACAGTACAGCAGAAAGGCCATGAGAACTATTTAATCACCCGAGCAGCAGCTGCTCCTGTTAGTGCTGCTGGTGCCGCTGCCGCCGCCGTGTCTCCGGCTTCGCC
>NW_010579889.1:20748-48484 GCF_000705375.1 Tinamus guttatus | reverse complement strand
CCACCACAGCGTCCCCTTCTACACCTGGAGCTGCAACGCAAAGCTTGGAGGCGGGGGGAAGGCAAAGTTCTTTTATTTTCCTTCTTTCTTTTTTTTCCTTTTTGGAAGGGGAGTGCCTTAGGAAAAGGGGGGGAAGGTGGAATTCCTCCAGCCCTCTACTTCTGTCCTCCCCTGTGCTGTAGGAAAATCAAGAAAAATCGCAGTTCCGCAAGATGCCTAGGTCATGCTCTCGTTGGCTTACCACGAGGATCACCTGGCCAACAAAAGCTTGCAGAGAATGCAACAGAGTAGCACGACCAAGCATGCACAGAGGTCACCCCGCACGCTGATTACAGGCAGTCTCACCAGTATGACCATGGGTTGGCAAATATATCGTGCTTGGAGGCAAAAGCTGTTTTTCTACAGTCTGTGACAAAAATTTATCTATTCATAGCATAAATTCTTATTAAAAATCCTTTCTCATGCAGTTAGTGAAGAAACCAATGTCCATAGCCAAGGAACATGATTGTTATGCAACTTGCTCAGGTTAAATTATATTACAGAGGAAAAGCTAAACAAAATATATTAAAAATTAGATTTTGTACCAATCTAATTTTCAATTTTTGCCAGCTTGACACCTTTCACTCCAAAACTGTGCTTCATACAATGCACCTAGGAATTGAAATTCTGCCAATTCTGTGCAGAAAATGTGAGGAGAAAATAGTTTTGTTCAAGGAGACTGGAACAGACCCATTCTGAGATGATGAATGATGCTGTAATCTCAGATTTGAATCATAGGAGGGTCAACTCAACCTTTCATGTTTCCCAAATACAGTAAATAAATGGTATTCTGTGCAGGCTACAATGTACATCCTTCAGCTGGGACCTTCTAAAGGAAGAGCTATTTGCTCTGTGTGAATATCAAAGTTTCAAAGATAGTAGGTGTTCTTACTGGGGGCTAATTTATTCCTTTTGTTAACTCAAATGAAGAGGTAATTAAAATTCAATATACATCTGATTAATTTCCTGTAACTTTCAATTACAAAGCATTCATTGGGGTCTTTAAAAATGCTTTACACCTATGGCTGACTCTAGAGTCAGGTTTTGTTTTCCAAAGCCTTCTGAAAAGCTTAGATGTTGAATTCCCTCTGGAATTTAGTGGCAGGCAAGTGCCTCCTTGCATTCTACATGAATGCTCACACGTGAGTTGGCTGAAAATTAAAATCACCAAATCAAGTTAAAGAATCTCCTGCCAACAAGAGGAAGAATCCCAGTGCAATAGGTCTAAAAATAAAAAAGAAAAGCCGCCCAGCTTCCTATTGCTAATCTGGCTGCCCCTGTTGCATGAAGAGATACAGCCCAGTCATTCTCATCCTGTCTGTCTCTCTCTCCACATGCTTGACTCCCAGCTGCACGTAGAGAAGGTGTTTGGAGGATTGCTGTGAGCGGCAGGGTTTGCCTGCACGGTGCAGATGTGCAGCGGGATGTCGCTGCTGCTGCCAGATGTGGTGGGAGCAGCAGTCTGCCCTTGGAAGCTGTGGCCCATCAGTGGAGCCTGCTAGTGCAGATGTTCCCAGGCTGGGCCAGCAGCCAAGTGGTTATGCATACCATGGAAAGGGTGTTTTAATTTAGATGCTAAAGTCTCTTTGAACTTAACTCTGTGACTTAATAGCATGTCACACTAGAAGAATCCAGTACGGAGAAGCGTGGTTGTTCATTTGCACCGCCTCTATCCATATGCTTTGTCAGCACTTCATTTTAAGTGAAATATTGAGCAATTTAGCACAGCTTCCTGGTAGAATCTACCCATATTAGAAATGTGCAGAAGTAAGTTGGCAGAATCCGACTGTTTTTATGCAAGAAAAAGAGCACACTGGCCTTTGGGAAAATGGCTGAGTGCAGTTTGAATTTTCACTTTTTGCTCCTTTGGGTAGTAGTGAGAGGTAAACTTGTTTTTTGCTTGGATACAAATGCATTCAAGTGCTGTCACCTGGAATATCTTTGTAATCATGATGCTATTTTCATGTTCCGTTTTAGGGAAAATCTCCAGAAAAGGAGATAACAGGACAGCAAGAAACTGCAATGAACTATGGATGGGGGGAAACAGTAAAGCGAGGAAAACTCTAATAAAGAATCTACTGTATTAATGAAATACCACGCTTACATTGAAATCATACCGGATTTCAGGTTCCTACGGGAAACACTCGCTTTATGTACTTCTGTATCTTACCTGCAGCACAGACCTTAAATGAGCTGGTAAAAATTTGACCTTTTTAAAAAATTTTGTGATTCTTCTGTGTATAGGTAAGCAACCACAGCTATTTCAATTGTTCAAAAATCATAGATAAAACAGAGCTACTTTGCCCAAATCTCTCCTCCTTTTTAGGAGCATGCCTTTTTGGTTCAATACCTACTTGGTTGTTCTATCTCCCTGGTCCACCGTTCTGTCACTGAGAACTTTCAGGCAGATATTTAGACTGTTGTGCTGTTGTTGCTACAAAGAGCTTTTCTTCCCTCAGACTGCCCTCAGTTTCCTTGCCTGTTATTACAGTGCTCTGATGATATTTTAATAGGCACTCCATACTTTTCCTTTTAAAAACTGCCTTGCATTTGAAGGTCCTTCTTTGAAAATGAAGCTGACTACATTACATGTCTCTTGTCTTTCAGCTAAAGACATCCTTACAGTTTTTAATGAAAGGAAGATGGCTTTTGACATTGGAGTTCATAATGGATTTAGAAGAAGAAAAATTGACAATTACTCAAAGGGTTGTTTTTTCCTTCATTTGTGGATACTTTTTATGAACTTAAATATAATTAAACAGAATGTCTTTTATTAAACACCCGGAGCAGCTCCTCAGCTGGTGTAAATTCTCAAAACGCCATTGACTTCACAGAAACTGTGACAACTTTGAGTTATAGATTAGTCTCTCATTCTCCGGCAGCTCAAGATATGCAGAACTTTGTATTTAATTACAGCCACGTCACGAGTGTAAGAAACATAAAGGCAAAGCAGAATATGCTTGTTTTTAGAATATCCAAAAACATCTGTTTCTTTGGCTTAAAAACTTGCTAATTTTTTAAATCTCAATACTTTGGCTCTGGCCCAAAATCTTTTAGAGGCTTTATATGCTCAGAAATGTACAGATTAAATAAAGATGCACTACAAGTTGAGTTTCACGCATCACAACACAGCCAAGGCTCTGTCTTGTCATGTCTTCTCTTGGAAGTGTCTGCCTTGTCATGGGTTACTCTTATTTCCCTGATGACATATGGAGAGTATGTAAAGCACTGACTTGAAACAACATCAACAACAAAAATGTTCAAATCCTACAAATAAAATAAAAACAGAAAACATGAACTAGATTCTCCAACAACTGAATTTCTCTATATAACTGCTTTACCCCCTGTTTATGTTTGGATACATTTCTCCTGCATATATAGAGTCTGTACCAGTTCCATAACAACCTCCATCTTTACCTGTTATTTCTTTGCAAATTATCTTTGATACCTTAGTGTGATTTTGGTCCTGTAGGAAACCTGTTCATTTCCAAAAGTGCATTGATACAAACGAATTTTGAAATATCCATTAAACTAACATACATTTATTAACATTAAAGCTGCTCCACATCTCTGTAATTGCATTACTACTTTATGTCTTAAGTACTTCCTCAACTAAAATAAAGTAACTTGTAATGTTTTAAGACTTGTCATGAGCATACTATAAAAGCAACAGCAGAGTTTGCACTACTTAATCCAAAATCTGTTCTAGGTCACCCCTTTCTGCATTGCCAGCTCACTTTGACATTGAGAGAAAAACGTATATTGTGCAGAAAGAGAAGAATATACACCTCTAAAGCCTTTTTGGTCTCTCTCAGTATCTTCCTTCCTGGATTCACATCTTGCCTGCAGCTGGATGGAAATGCCCATAGGTATACAAGGGGGAAGGACCGGAACGTAAAAAGAAAAGAGCAGCTTCCCAAGTTTTTTGTTCAAATGGGCAAAGAGTGAAGTCTTGTGCTGCTCGGTCCCCTCATGATGTCTATTTGCAACTGTAACACCATAACAACGTACTAGGATTGCTTCACATATGTTTTTTTTCTTTCATGAAAACTGTTACCACAACCTTCCTGCCGATGAGCAAGTGAATCTGTACTTATAAATCCTTACAAAAACTGAAGTAAACCCCACTACGTCCCAAGCCATTACATGTGGTGATGGGTTCATGTGGAAGAGCTCGCTGCTTCTGTAGGCACCGTATTTGCTACAGTTTGCAGTGCTGTAAATTAAGTCTCCTAGTCTAGAAGCTCCAACAGCATTTCGTGCTCCTCTTTCTATGGAATTATAAAGAATCATTTACCACATTTGTTTCCCATAGGAATCACAAGCATTACCTTTCATTAGACTGTAGGCCAGAGACCATCAGAGCTTCCCTCTTCCCAGTAGTGCAGCTGAGTAACAGTAACCCAGCTGGAGCAGAAGCGCCGTCCTCCTCCTGTGCATCAACTCTGGTGCTGTCCTCTGTATCTCCTATGAAGTCAAGTTCAGCGTGATTTGTTTTAGCAAGTAACACATTTTGTACAACATTACAGTAGCTTGAAGAACTACTTAAAAGAAGATTGTGAAGTATTTTTTTTTTTTGTAGCAAGGAGTTTACTAAATGCACTTGCTAACTTGCAATGGTCTACAGAAGGAGAAGCCTCCTGGTTCTCGTGGTAGTAGTCCTGGTCTGGAAAGTTGCCTGGGTGTCACAGGCAACCCAAATCGGTTTGCAGAACTTTTGCTCATAAAATGGAAAGACTCCACTGTAATTTGCAGACTAAATGCTAAAATGAGCAACAGTCAAAAACCACACCTCAAATGATGGAATAAACAAATCAGAACAGATAGGCAATGTTGTGGCTGCACAAGGAGTGCTCCCTGCCAGCCTTGCAGCTCAGTAGCCTTCCACCAAAACCTCCCTGTCCCAACTTCACTGGGACTGTTTATAAGAAAGTATGAGACTAAGGGAGGGAAAACTGCGTATGCTTCAAGAAGAGGTCTGTAATTCCATTGGAGAGCAATGTGTATCCTTCTCCCCACGCCTTCTCTTTCATTTTAAGGAACAATTATGTAACAAATTACAGCATTAACTTGGGAAAGAAAGAGGTAATTCATTTGTGGAACTCCATCACAGCACTTGAGACTGTGAGAACAACTATCTCAATGTAACGTCAATGTTCAGTTGTCATACTTGTCATCTGCGTAGCTGAGCTGTAGTAGTTAAGCACAAAAAGAACAGGCTTGTATCCCTGTATTAACTTGTTTTACTGGTAGATAAATCGTTACGTCAGTAGTTCAAATAGTTAAAAGCTCAAATAAAAGAGCACACATCACAAAGAGTCAAGGTGCAGTGGGGCTGGTAATTTGCATCTAAGTACATGTCATTTAATAAAGAGGGATCTGTTGACAAATCCATTATCACAGAGGACAACATGAGCCAGAAAATTAAGCAATAGCATGCAAAATCTAATACTGAAGATTTTTTTTTCCTTGATTGTTAAAAATTAAGTTTCTGAGGACCTTAAGGATCTTGTTTTTTGTTTGTTTTTTTGGTTTTGGGGTTTTTTTTTTTGAGTTATGTGAACTGTAGAATGGTTCATAAAGTAGCTTAATTAGACCATTGCTCCAAAGGGAGTCTCCTTTAACATGTCTACAGAGGCTTTTTAAATACTATAATCTACTTCTGAATAAAAGGTGAAACTAGAAATGATCTTTTCAAAGGAGAAACTACAAAGAATGATTATCTTTCTCTTTTTCCTTTTCTGTCTTGTGATCTAGATATCAAGGTTCTATTATACTCTAAGTAAGACCTTTTTTAGGTTAGCTCTCACAAGCATGGCTTTTTATGTGCCCTAATTTAAAACTAAAAAAAACCCTCATAGTGAAATATCCATTGCTAAATCATTTTCAAACTGGTATTCTACCATTATTGTAATAAATGGATCCTGTTGTACAGAGTATCTTGTTTCATGTGTTAGCAAGTTTCTTTTATTTTGGAAATCCCGGTATTATTTGTTTTCTGTCTCCTGCGGGACAAGGCCTCACATTTATGAGCTACTTTGCTAATGCTCCACATAGCTTGGGAAATCTTGAGCTAAGCCACTGTAAACCAGCTTGTTCTCTTTGTGCCCTTCTCTGTAAATAGCCACCCTTCTAAAGCAATGTGTTTGGTGCTCAGAGGGACCTTATTCTTCCTATGGAAATTAGCTTGTTCTCAGTGATTATTTGGTGCATGAATATTCTGGCCTTGAAAGATCTCTGAAACATGTTTTACAGTCTTTTATTTTAAGATTGCCCAAAAAATATTAGTAATTGTCTTTAGGTGTGAGAATGTGTTTTGCCCCTAGATGAGTAGCTTGGCTAAATTCAGTGGGAGACCTTCTGTAAAATTTGTTCTCTGGGTCTAATGTATTTGGCCCTAGATTCAATATCAACTACCATCTATATATGACACAAGTTAGATAAGACAGGGACAGTACACTGAGAAGGCTGTCTTCATTTCCCTCTTTGGCCACAACATGATACTGATCTGTGTCGTTCTGGAGCCACACTGAAAAAGGAATATAGAAATGTCTCCTATAAGGTCTGATTTTTAGACTGGTTTAAGCATGCTGTGCCTTAGCGTTCAAACAGGACACAAAGCTGTGTCCAACAAGCTGGCTGCTAACACACTTCAAGAAATTTTAGTCTGGAAAAGGATATCAAGATCTCATGATATTATATTTATATTCTATAAACTTTCTTTAGAAATGTGAGATCTCTCTGAAATGACTGTAAGGAGAACACAGTTAACAAGCTAAAGAAATGTTTATAAAGTGCAACTACTACACAATAATCTTTCCTGAGGTAGGAATTATTTACAGGCATTCAGAGTTGCTTTTTTAAAAAATCAGGAGAGCAGCAGCAGAAATGATTTTTTTTTGAGAAGTCATGGTAGAGTATGAGCAACGCACAATGATCACCATTCTTCAATCCATCATTTTTCAGTTCAGATTCCTTTTAAAAAGAATTATTCATATGGGAAGAAAATAAAGGTAATTTAACTATCAGAGAGAAACATGGACTAATCAACAGTGAGAGCACCCCAAGTCAATAAGCTCTTGATGCTTAACTAACCATTATACTACTTTCGTTAGTCTTGTTCCTTCTGTTTTGATGCTGCTCATGCTCCAAGGCTTACAGCTGAAAATAGCTGTGTGTATGAACAATGATGTTTTGGAGTTGCCTCTATGCTCTCTGAAAGCTTCCGGATACTTTGGAAATAACACTCATCATACTGTTTGCCTATTTATACCACTGATGAAAATCCTTTGTGTGCATTTTAGTGTTTAAAAAATGGTATAAAGGCATAAAACTTTCAGCAGTGACTCTGTGAACTACAATTATCCTATAAAAGCCAAAAGATAGCAATAGATATATTCATTACACTATGAAACACAGGCTTGAAAGAAACAGATTAAATGATGAAGGGGTAATAGGTTCATTTTTCAGATGGTATACAGCTTTTATGTTAAAAATAAAAGCATTTTAAGAAACTACATATTGTAGTAAAAATGTGGTATGACATAAAAACAGTGGCATGCTTATTTTAAATGTTACATCTTCTGCTCCCATAGAGGGCAATATTGTATAAAAGATTGGTTTAAGCGATGAACTAGGCATCTGCCAATTCATCCTTGTTAATATACTTTAAGGAAAATTGCTGTTACAATAAATTTGATGCTGCGTTTCCCTTCAGTCAAGCTATGACTAATTCACACAGTAATGCACACAGAACCACATAACAGAACCTCATTAAAGATGAGGGAAATTAATTTTGTAGATTCCTTAATTGTAGATTATAAAGTATAAACCATTACGTGTTGGCTTACGCTTTTCTGTTCAGTGACTGAGTCAAAGCAAGCATTCTTTTATTAAAGTTGGTTGAACAAACCCATAAGGAAATACACACAGGGATGTGTTATCAGTCCTGGGAATAGGATTTGTAAATAGATATAGATAGATACAGTGAAATCATCTGCATTTTTTTTCCCTGTGAAATACATGGTTGAGCTTATCATAATGTTTTAATTTACTCTTGTGCTTTTCTGGTTTTGATGTGTTGTCAGCACAAAGCCCTGCACTTAAATCTTTCTCAGCCTTCTGGGATAGTTGAAACATTGAAAGACTCATGCTCCTTTGTATAACCTCATATATTAACTTTCTCTTCTACCCTTATTTACCTGCTTCATGAGGACTACTGAAGAGCTGGGTCACACTGAGTTATTTACATTGTCTGCACTAGACATACAGCTAAAAGGAGGATCTGTGTCTCTCAGTTTTTACGTAATTAATGGAGAATAGCTCCAATATTGGGATGTAAGCTCCCACTGAAGAGGAGTGAGAGCTTGGCAGTTAAATGCCTCCAATTAAAAGGTATTAGGTGCTCCTAATGTTTCAAAAAATATTGTTTCAAGCAATGACACTAAAATTCATGTAAATAAAAGGACTCAGATCTGAGACAACTGTGATAAGTCACAAAGGGTAGTATGAAGCCACATTGGCTGATGAATTGATGAAGATCCCTTGTCTTAAAAAGTAGTATTTATTGCTCTGAATAGTATACTGATTACCTTCATACCTTCATTAAAAATTAAGTTTTGCCTAAGACTTAGGGATCTATTCTTGTAGTTAATTGCATTTCACTGGTTTTGAAATGTGTATAGCTCACTCTAGGCTAGATTTCCGTACTTTTATTAATGCTACCATGTAGTCCTTTTAAGCGTGATGTCCCTGGCTGAGCCTAACATCTGACGTGAGTATGCCTCACCTCATGGGCTATTCACAGAACCACAGAATGGTTAAGGTTGGAAGGGACCTCTAGAGGTCACCTAGTCCAACCCGCCTGCATAAACAGGGACACCTAGAGCACGTGGCACAGGGTGGCATCCTGGCAGGTTTTGAAGATCTCCAGAGAACGAGACTCCACAAATACTCGATATCCTCATAGGAAAACCTACTGAAACTTTCTAGGTTGTGTTGCCCTCTGTGGGCTCTTGAGTTTCCTTCCAGTTGAGCTTGCAGTACATGAAGGTTGGTGGCTCCTTGGGTCTCAACTCAATATAGATCCATGGCAGAGCTGAGCACCTTCGGTCCCTGGCTTGGATTTGCACCAACGATCAAGACAGTTACTTCTCAAATGTAGCGCAACAGGTTCAGGTAAGTTGCTCTTACGCTCACTGCATATGCTTTAGTGTTCCTACAGTGATGTGAAAGCCTCTTTCCATCTACCAATGAACCACGGCAAAATGAAGGAAAGCATAAAGTATATTTTAGGTGTGTGTAGTATGAGCAAATTTGCTATGGAACCTGGCAGCCTGTAGCTAAGAAAACAGCAACTTCTGTCCCCAGTGATCTGATTGTGTCAACAAAGCAGTACATCTGAAATCCACTATGACTGTCATGGGCCGCACAGGTCAAGCATTGGGGTGGGAGAAGGAGGAGACACAGAAGACAGACAGAACATGCAGGCTGAATGTAAAGCATTGCATGACAGTTGTCTGTACAGAGCTAGGACGCATCAAGGCAGGAAGACCCTCATGTCGGCACTTCAAATGATGTCAAGATGCAAAAGCACTGTAAGCCACAAGAACTGCTTACTGCCAATTACAGAGAGAGCTGCAAGACTGAGGTAACTTCCACCAGAAAGTGACAAAATCTAACTAGGAAAAATTATACAGCAAGCCCTTAATAAATACTAATGTCTTCCAACAACACTGAATAAAACAGATTTTAAGGTATCTACTGTAGAAAATTAATTATGATAGCAAGAGAGTAAGGTGAACTGGATCCCCCTCTATTTTCTGTTCTGTCTCCTCAGAGAAATGAAGGAAACACAACAATCAATGTGACAAATGATGCTATCAAATCACTCATTCCAACATTTTTTCATATTCATTTTTCTCCAAAGTCCAAGGCATCATATCTTTCTACGATGTCAAATGCCAACTTTAATACTGTTCCTAATAGCTGGGATGGAGGCACACGTGGTTACAGTCAAGAGTGAATCAGCTCTTACCCAAAACTTCAATCTGAACTATTGAATTATGTGGCTCAGAAACGTGTGCATATATTTCATTCTGAATTAAAATTTCCATCCAGGCCTCCTATCTGAAGCCTGGATCTCCACCTGGGAACCTAGCTGCAGCTGCAGGGGCTCCGTGTGTGGCTTCCCTTGCTGCTACAGCCATGTGCCGCTGTGGAGCCATGTGCCTCATTCACTCCCCTCTGCTACCACAGGGATCTGGAAAGAGTCAGAAAGAGAAGATTGTGGCTGTTTGTCTAGGCAGGTTCTGAAAACAGATACATTAAATGAAAGAAAGGAAACTTGCATTTAATATGCTCTGAAAACAGATACATTAAATGAAAGAGAAGAAAGGAAACTTGCATTTAATATGAGGGCATGTGTTCTGCAAGCGATGAATTTCAGTTCTTAGCTAATTGAGTATTAGATAACGCTGTGTTTTCTGCACTTCTGTGGAGTTTGTGGCCCATTAATTTGCATGTTCAAGGATTATTAAAAATGTGCTAACACTCAGGTGCATTTATATCCACTGATCTATATTATCCTTATTTAATATAATATAGCAATGCAGTATTTTTGTATAATATTACATAACATCTGTCTAACACCGATTAGATAATTTCACCACTTTTAACCGAAAATTAATATTTCCTGTTAGGAAATTCAAGAACATGCATTTTAGATAAAACAATAACAATTCAAAAATTAACTCCAGAAAATTTGTTGGGTACTTTCTAGAATGTTATGTTTTCATGATAACATCGAAAGTGGTTCTGCGATTTTTTTCTGCCTCAAATCCTGCTTTAAAAGATTCTAGTTATTTTTCCCCTTCCCACTTCTAGCTTCCTTGTAATTACTTTCTGAACCTCTTTTCTTTCTCCCTCCTCCAAAAGCTACCTGGAAAATGTGATCATCTATACAAAAATCCTAAAGACTAAATATATATATATATATATAATATAGTCAGAATGTAGATTTTACTAAATTCCTGTATATATTCCCCAAAGTATTTGTATTTTTCCAAGATGGACTTATTTGCAAAAAGAAAAAAAAGTCAATCTTATAGTAGGAAGCTCCAGTTTTAACTACAGACCAACTACTGCCTCTGCTGCCTAATTAATTTCTAAAAAAAGAAACAAACAAACAAAAAAAACCCTTAAACTTCAACAGCACCTTATTCAGTAATAAAGGACTTTCTAACAATGTTCTTCTGCTGCTACTATTTTACTGTTAGTATGTCATCAGTAATGATATTCTAATAGAAAAAGGATATGGAATATGAAGACCTGTCAATAGCATGTATTGAAAAATTATGCAAGTCATAAATAGTCTATTAATTATGCCAGTGAATCTATCTTCCATATGATGGATTCTGTTAGATATGAGTGAGGTGAAGAATAAGGGTATTAGTGACTTCTGCAGAGTCTGCCTCTGCATAACTGTAGTCAATTTGTTTAAATTCTGGGCTTTGGCTAGTCCTACTGTAGCATGGATTTAAAAATTTTAAGACCGTTATAAGGCTCCACATTTTTCAAAGCTTTGCACACTGTGCTATGAAGTATTGTAGCACTTCAACAACTAAAATGCTTCTAGGAGAGTTATAGTTGGAGGACAGAGATGAAATTGAAAGAGATATTTAGTTTGCAATAAAAAATGATATAGTAATATGTTTACTAGAACCTTAGTCGTGCAAAAGATTTGCTGAAGTTAAGAATTTTTTTTATTAAGTCATACTAGGCATCCCTTTGCAATGACTGCATAAAATCTTTTTAGGAGCTTCTCATTTTGACATGTTCATGGAAATCCAGTGCCGGAAGAATCAGAGGGAACACTTAACATGTAGACAGGATACAGGATTCTCCTTCCTACACAGAGGCCCTTTGTGTGGGAGAAGAAAGCCGAGTGCCCCCGTGCGCGGGACCCGCGGTGGCACCGAGGCCGGAGGGGCCGTGCTCGCCGCGGCCTGCGTGCAGGCCCAGCCCTGCAAGCTGCTCCCTCTTCAGCCGCGTATCCAAACCCGGCAGCTGGAAGCCTTCCAGGCCACAGGCAAGCACAGCTATCAGACTAATGATGAGTAGCTCTGTTCAGTCATTTCCTTCCTTTCTGCCCTCATCTTTGCCTCTCATAGGCATTGCCACGTGCCTAACAAGAGATCCAGCTTCCGCAAACAAGCCCCTTCAGCCTTACGAGTTCCCTCATTAGCAGGAAGCACACAGGAGGCCAAAAATCACATAATTTGAAAAGAGATGCATCAGAATACTTGAAATGTCTCTGAAAGGAGCCAGTGCAATTATGAAATCTGCAAAGAGATATTCAGAACTGGCTTTTCCAGGATATGTTTAGCAGCCTTCTGGCACATCTGAGAGGCTCACAACCTTGAAGGAAGAATGGAGGAAAATACAGTTAAACTGACCAAGAAAGCAAATGTCCTTGGTGGGATGGGGATAGGAGACTAGGGTTTGGCAAAAACTTCAGGTTAAATTGCAGTTAGAGAGTGCACGTGGTATGGTATAGTCGCTACAATTGGAAGATCTTTTGTGTTTGTTGCAGTTGATACATCAGCAGGAAAATTTATCCTAACTAAAAGTAGAATAGAAAATGTAAAGGGTTTAAAGTATAACTGAACAAAGATATTTTCAAAAAACAGAAATCTTCACCAATTGTTCTTCACTGCTTCTCTTGGTATATGGCTATATGCACATGTGCAGAGAAGACATTACTAGAAAGAGGTGCTATTAAAAAATATATCAATTTTTGCAGCTGCCTGGAACGCTCACTTGAGGCCAGTCACACCCTTAAGCTCAGTGGAGGTTAACAGGAAAAGTCAGTGAAGTGCCAAGGTAGAAAACACTGAACTAGCAGCCGCTGCTGGCCAGACAGAGCCCACATTATTGTGCAGGCAGGATACATCGCCTTAAAGGGATTTAAAACATCACATGGGTTATTGCTTGGATTTATTTGATGTGATCACTAAAATTTTCCTTAGTCAGCTGCCAGAAGTGTGGGGGTTTTTTTATTCTTATGTCCATCCTGGGAACTAGTTCTGTTTCAAACCAAGAAAAACTTCAATTTCAAGGAAATCCTACTCTTATTTAAAGGCTAAACAAATTCCTCAGCACCCACAGTTTGCAGATGACCAAACTGCATAGAAAACAGGAGCACTTGATTGTAATTCCAAACTGCCATGTAGTGCTCTGTGCTGCAGGAATGAAGCAAACAAAATCCACTGAAATGGGAACAGGTGTTTCAAATCCAGCAAGCAGATATGAACATGAAAGCTCTGCTATTAGAAAGCAAAAGCTAATCTTCTGAATGTTTAAAGTTTCTTTTTTTTTTCTTTTTTTTTCTTTTTTTTTGGTGGTTGCTATTTACCATCTCTGCACCTGCTTTATGGTACTTTGAACTGTAGGGGAAAAAAAAGCCTGGTTTTTTTTAGGGAAAAAAACACAACAAAACAACAACAACAACAAAACAAACAAACAAAGAAACCCAGTCCTGACCTAAACTGAAAACAAATGTTAGACTATCCTAGAAAGACTTTGTAGTAAGTAAAATAGAAAGTTCAGCAATATTTAAACCACCCAGTCTGTGAAATCAACTACTCGGGGGACCACATTTATTTTTCCAACACTTTTCAAGTAAAATGTCTTCCACTGAGTTTATGTCACCAGTGTTAGCATTATGCTATCAGGATAGAGGTATCTTACAACTGCTGGTAACAATAATAGCTCTCAGATCTAGCTCTCAGTATCTAAATAATATATTGATACAAAATCTGTAGAAGAAAGTATCCCTCGAAAAACAGGACATGCAGTTAGCTATGATAATAAAATTGTAAAGACAGATTCTTTCAAGGACACATTGTCAATAATCTATTTAAGGACAATAAAGGTAACATTAAAACAGAAGGATGGAGAGTCAATGGAGAAATATCGAATCCCACGTAAGCAGAAAGGGCAGTAAAATGTTGATGCCTGTGAGGTGAACACGAGTTAGCGCGAGGGGGACGGAGCTCGTGCCCGGCAGGGCAGTCCCAGGGCTTAGCGCTTGCACAGCAGCCCACAGGACACATGAGGTGCCAATGTGCAATGCCCAATGGCCCAGAGGTGGCTGGGATCGCTGACTGTGCCTTACTTCATCTCCAGATTGGTTGTTCCTGAAGGAAATTACATGCAGATAGATACATCTCACTTCTCAAAGTATCTTAACAGAAGCGTTACTCAGGGGCATATTAGGCCTGTTGAAAATCCTGTCTCTTTTTCTTTCTTTCTTTATGCCCCATGCACAGACACACACACGCGTGCACAGGCACACACTTTTACACTCAGAAACACTAATTCCACTTTGTGCCTTTGATAGTCCTGTATAGAATAAAGGTCTAGCAAATACCCAGTATAAAACAACTGATGAGCAGCCGGAGGGCAAAGTCCCGCAGCTCTTTTGCGTTGCCAATAGTTAAGATTCTGCTCTTGTGGCACCAGTGGTTGTTAATAGCAATGGGAAGGGAGGCAGAACAGGATGATCTAGGAGGCTCTTTCCAGCTTTAACATCCATAGGATTCATTGGGTTCCCTCTTGGCACAGGAGCGAGATCACCCTGCTTTGATTTATCTATCCAAAGTTTTTATTTTAATACTCTGTTGCATGGAAGGAAAAAATATTACAGACTGACAGGAACTTTAAAAGTTGCTTGCTGTGTGAAGAAGTGCATTCTCACTGTTGTCACCAGGTACTACTTATTTTCTGCTCACTGACCACAAGTACATTAAGCACTCAGTAATAGTAACACCAGTAATAAATAATTATTGGAAGTTACAATGCATGTTGTGCAAAGACTTTTAGCAATCATAAAGCTTACTTTCTGTACTGTCAGATTGCTGTACTATGGAATTACAAGGATTTATTGTACTGAAAAGAAAAAGCTGTCTGCTGATAAGATCACATATCAAAAATATGCAAAAAAAATCCCTTTACATTTGGCTAAGGAAGACACTGCATTCATCTTCTGCATCCTAATCTGGGGACTCAAAAAGTATAGCTGTGCCAATGTACTGAGTGACCTACCACTCTGCTTTTCCTGCATTCAATCACAGAGGACCATCATCTACTTATGATGAGCAAGGTGAATGGGAGTAATTATTATACGGGACCAGAGCAAGCTTTGAAACAAGACCAGTGTGAAGTCTCAGGTGCCTGTTCCTCTTTGGAAAACCTTGTGAAAGCCTGGCTGGAATTCAACCTGATCTCTCTCTTTTAGTCCTAATAAGCACAGAGAGCTACGCGGGGAAGGCAGTGGGATGTGGATGAACGGGAGGTTGTTCCTCTGCCTCTTCCTGAGTGGCTTTCTAGGGTGCACACACTGGGGTGCAGTCACCCCCCTATAGCTTGGGTGGAAAGTGCTTGGCCTTCTTGTGCTTCAGATCAGTACCGTCCTGTCCAGGCAAGTTGCGCCTTAAAGACTTGCCCCCATTTTCAGCAGCAAGTTTGCACAGTAATTGGGAAATTGTGATTTCTCATCTCTGTGCTAACTTGCTCTCTATCTATAGAGGCAGGTTATATCCATCTTTCCCACCTGTTTCTGCTAAGAAGAAGCAAAGCTTCACATATATTTTCTCCTGTTCTCTCCCATGCATTCTTAACTTATGTTTACCTGTATTTCTAGATTAATGCTGTCCTAGCACTTCTAAGAGACACAGGGTGATTAGCCCAAAAGGAGAGGAAGAAAGTAGCAGAACCAGGAGGATATTTCAGCCATAGATGTTGCAGCTTCATTTAAACCAAACAACTGTAGGTCACTCAAGACAGGAGCTTCCCAACACTTTCTGCTTAGTAAATAGATCTGGAGCTTCACAGGAGAGTTTTTGCTGTGATTCTGATAAACTACAGTGATCTCATATAATAAACATAAAACTCTTCCACAATTTGACTTGGAAATACAATCTCAGAGGTTAATCAACACTTTGAATGTGACTGTCCTCCCTTCCCAGGGAATTAACAGGCACCTTCATTCTAGGGGCTAAGAAATACTAATTCCCATTCAGGTTTCAGCAGTATAAATGGAACAGACACTTTTCCTGCTTGTCTGTTGCCAGGATTGCTGTATCCGGGAAAAGGACTGCTTACTAGGGGAGATGTGTCACCAGGTGATCTAAACTGTCACGGCTTCATAGCCTTGGCTGTACGAGAACAGAGAATATGCCCCAGGGATCTGGTCTCCCTGCACTTTCCAAGCTTTGCTAGACCACTAAACAATGATGATTCGTCCAGTTCAAACAGATATGTCCTAGATGTTCAATTTCTAGAAACTGCACGGTAGCAGATGTTGATAAACATTGTCATATCCTGTTTTATTTCTTTATTTCAGTCTTTATTTTTCCCAGAAGAACTTTCTTTGGTGCTTTGTTTTCCTCAGTGATACATGACACCTCGTAAGCTTTATCTGCACAAAACATGCCACAAAACTCTGTATTCCACTTTGCAACACCAATACACTTCTCACCCTTTATAAAAATACAGAATTGGTGAGGTCATGCCATGACATTTTTATTTTATTTCTTTATGCAGCTCTCCCCAGATTTTGAACCTCTCCACTGGCTTATTATCATATATTCCTTTCAAGGTACTGCAGGCTTGTCGCATTTATTCCCAAGCATTCCACAGAAAAGCCCAGACAAGAGGCTTAATTTCTTTCATCACTGACTAAACACTCATACTTAGGGCTCCTTTTCTTTTCCCCTGCTCCTCACCCCAGGTTGTAGGGTTTGTGTTTTCCAGCTAGCCTGACTGTCTCCCGAACTCTCAGTTTCTTTTCTTTTCCCCTGCTCCTCACCCCAGGTTGTACGGTTTGTGTTTTCCAGCTAGCCTGTCTCCCGAACTCTCAGTTCACATATTCCAAGTTCTCTCCCACTCTTCCCAGCCCCCCAGTACGGATGAATTCAGAGCAGTGATCCCATGATACCCTCTCTGTATAATTAAACCTTGAGGCTTCTCTGGAAACAAAGCAGCTATTTGTTTGGTGCTCTTAATGAAAACGCCTTCCTGCTTAGAGCAATGTATAGGTAATTAATAGCAACAACAAGCTGCCACAGGGAGGGATACTGATGTGCTTGCCTGAGGAGGCTACATGTAAGCAAGCTGCTTCTCCCTGAAAGCCAGGCTCCTCTCAGCTGGAGATGTTGATGTTTAAGGAATTTAAGAAGTGGTCATGAGTATCTGTGAAATAATAGAATACAAATGAGAGATGAATAAAGCAGCAGGTCTACACTGCAACAGGATGCCTAACCAAGACACTATCAACCTTTTCAGTAAGACACACATTTAAAGGCATGGCAGATTCAGTAAATTGCTTTTGTAATCTGTAATTTTGCAAGGTTTTAAAATTCTTATTTTCTGAACTAGTAAAGTTTCAAATGAGGGGCCCCCTGCCACTCTGGGCGCGTTGCTGAGCAGAGCCCTAGGACTGTGATGCTCCCTCCACAGCACAACAGCTGCCCTCGAGCTGCACGGAGATGCAAGTTCCCCATCCGCGCCGCAATCACGCTCAACGGCCGATTGAGACGTCCGTATTTGTGTCAGAGAGGGGGCTGAATTCAGGCACGGACCAGATCCACATTTTGCAGCTAAATCCTCTCTTAAACTTCATACTGAGAACAAAAAAAAAAAACAAAAAACAAAAGGAGCAGATATACGATCCTGATGGTTTTCCCTGTCATGCTTTTGACAGAAATCAGAAGCCAACGGGGAAAACTGCATTGCTGTCTTTCCGTGGGGACACTTGGCACCATGAGGAACTTACACCCCTAGACCGCCACAGTTCCCCAGTCCCTCCTTCCCTGAGCACAGGCTGCTGCTCTTCCCCTCTGCTTCTACTTATGGATCAATGTTCCCTTGGCTGAAAAGTCTCACTCTGACGCTAGCACATATGACAGCTGAATGTAGCCTACTCATTCAGACTAAGTGCAGGTCAGAAAATTTGCCAAAATGTCCACATCAACATTATGAGGGAGTTGAAGGGAGCAGATATGACAGCTTTTGCTTACACATTCCTTAACTATAGTCTCTGTAAGTAGGTGTAAATTGCCTACATTTTAAGAACACTTTCTTGTTTTCAATGACATGCCAGTTGAATTTCTGGCATTTTTCTTCAGCTTGGTAATTTTGCAAAAAGAAAGGCCCTTCAAGGGAGCTCACACATCAAATGCTGTCTAATGTAGTGTTTAAAAATCTATTTGGCCTTTATCATCCTTATTGTTGCATGCCACAGTGCATGTCCTCAGAGCAACGGCTCTATATTCTGAGCAGCATTCCTAGCACAATGTAACTACTGTGCGATTTAATCATATTTTGTCATCTCCTTTGATTTTATATGGCATTCTTCTAGACACAGCAGCCTGTTTGCCAGTTCTGACGCAGTTCTGAAATGAGTCTAGAGTTCTTAAAAGCTTTTTCCTTTACTGCTCCTTAAGCCTCTTCTTTTGTCAATGTACCCTCAACAGTAACACATATGACAAGGTCTTGATTTTTTTTTTTTTAATTTCTAGGCCTATTTTGTATTATTCCACACTGCATGAAATGTTCCTACATCAGGCTCATAGAAAATCCTCCTGAATCTCATGGTCTTATTCCTATTTTTCGTTGTGATAAATTTCAATCTAATTTCAAATAAAGTCAAAGTTTTGCCTTCATTACGATACTCTCAGCTAGCAACACCAAATGAAGAATGAAAAAGTACCCAGAACTGTGGGATATCTTGTATAACCTGGAGTCCAGGCATCTAACCTTTCA
The DNA here is from genome assembly GCF_000705375.1 of Tinamus guttatus. Next base: position 29,620 of record NW_010579889.1, on the reverse strand, counting down.
TAAATACAGACAGGATGTGAAGTGCTAATGACACATTGGATACAGAAAACAGACACCAGCAGGGAATTTTTTACGTGTATTATTCCAACAGAGCTTTTGAAAATAATTATGCCTTTTTCATACTATTTCAATAGATCTTCCTGCCTACCATATTATAACTGTGCAATTCCGTGTAGCAAATCACTAATTAAAATGTGTTCACAGCAAGGTTATTTATTGAAATGGAACAGTTGGGGTGGACATGGAACACTTGAGATTAAATTAGCCTTTCACCTATCAATAAAGCACAATGGAGAGAGAGGGAAAAATAAATAACAAAAAAAGGACCCCCATTCCAAATTATTCTACTTTACTTGCATGTTTGAAGAACTCTGGATGAAAGGATTGTAGTTAACAGCAAAGCTATGTGGTGGGATGCTTCACTTTTCCTTCAGCTATCCAGGGTGATACTCACACTGAAAATCTCCGAGGAAAAGGTAGAAGGGAAAAAGGAAGAAGCAGTGTTGGCACATGACCAGCTAAGAGGCTGCTCCTGTCCCAGCAATGAGAGGAAGTCGTCACACTGAAAGCTGCCAGAGGACACATCAGTTCTGCATGCTTTTTCATCTGAGTAAAGTGCCTGCTCTGAAGTGATGGAAGGAGGGTAAAAGGGAAAGGGGAGGGAGTGCAGTTACAAGTCAATCACCTCTCTGGGATGAATTTGAAAGTTTTTGGATGTGATTTCCTTCGCAAGCACTGGTGAATGGTGGCCCTTGGACTTGGACCTGTCACCTAACTTGGTGGAGGGTATTTTATCTCCCTCACTTCCATTATGGATTTCTTTCATATTTGGGACAAATGTGTTATTTCATCGTGGGCATCAGAGCTGGACAATGAACATATAGTCAAAACAGACCATTTTAAGGAACAATTGCAGAATAATTAGAGCAATTAAACTTGGGATTTTGAACACAAGAAGGAGGATTCTGATTTTCTGAGATATTTGCGTGTAACCAGGAAGCACCACATACCAAGAGCATGAGATGCTCAATCAAAAATGTTCTTCATGTTGCACAATGGTTGCCTTTGAATAATCTAAAGACAAGGAATTAAAGACATTTGATCCACAGCTCAGCCTGAAAACCAAACATCTAACTTCCAATAGTTTCCCCAGTACCTCCCTCAAAGAGCTTGCTAATACTACAGAGTCATACGTGTTCTCACTGTTGTGTAACTCACCACTGTGTTTGGTACAGTTTATATAAGGAGTAAATCGAGTTTGTTTGTTTTGCTAATTTCTATCTGCTGTATGTTCTCTCTATAGCAAGACTTACCATATAAAAAGTGTCTACTCCCAATACACGTGTAAAAAGGTTGCATAAAGCTTTTCTTTGACGATCCCCGTTAGAAGCTAAATAATGTGTAGCTGCCTCAAGATTCAAGGCATGATTTTAGCTCCTCAACTTAGAGCATTTTCAAAGCTGCTGGTTTTCAGGAAGCGACCACTTGGCACTTTGGAAAGGCCTCCATAACAGCTTAGAAATTCAGCACCAAAACTGCTGGGGACCAAAATTATCACTTGGTACTGAGCACCGCAGCTCTGTAAAACAAACATGAACGTGGAAATGCTGAGCATCACTAAGAAGGATTGGCTTTTCATTACGATGGTGTCTTCTGCTCAGTTTGCTTTGGGAAACTTATTACTGAACTGCTTATTTAGAATAGACTGCAATAAGATCTATTACTCCAGCCAACCTATAGATGTCATTGCCCTAAAGGGAATTTACTCATCAATCTTCTAGAAGAAAACAGTTGGAGAAGTTGGAAGGCCTCTCTATTAGCTGACAAATCTAGCACTTAGTGAGATGCTAGTCCAAGTCTTATTTTTTTTTCAATGCTGTTTCATCTAGTTATGTCTAATAAATTTGTGACAGTCACTCCAAAATGATTTTGGAGCCTTCAAAAGCATTTACAGATGTTTTTAACTGCCTGTCACTTGACTTTGTTGAGTATGAACACACAACATTCAACATGTTTCTACATCATATATGCTTGTGTTTGCTTTTAGGTGTTTTCCCAGGTACTTGCAATTTAAGAAAATGCTCATTTCTCCCCTCTAAATTTCATGTGGAACCAAGACTGAATTGAAATCTTCTGATTACAAGGACATATAACATAGGGCTTTGAACAGATTAAGGGAAGGCTTGAAGTCAAATATAATCAAACAGTTTTATTTTATCTTTTTTTATTTCCTGAGAAGAGGATAGCATGTCTCTTTATCATAATTTTGCTATTTTAATTTACCAAACATTGATAAGAACAGGATCCAGCAGTCTGATCCCATGTTAGCATATCAGTGTACCTGAATACAAATACTTGGATATATGAATAAGATTTCAGAACAAGCAGTGTGGAAGACCGTCCTTTTTCCATCAGAATTATTAACAATAGCTGCATCATTTATAGTAATTAAGATATACTGTCCATCTACCATCATTTTGATTTTTGATCTTACAAGAGGGAAACTGTAGTCAGTCTCCTACGTCTATTCATTCTCTTGAATGCAACTCGTCAAAGCTGTGTGCTTATGTAATACCACCCTGAGAGATGCAGATTCATATGGAAAATGTCTGAAAAACTTCCTGGAGGACCTACACTTAGGACTGCAAACATCCATTTAGCAGGTAAGCAGCCTTGTCCAGAGTTACTTTAATACACTATTATTCTACAATAACTGATGCCAGAGCACTTTTATGGGGGCAGCTCAGAGTCCTTGCTTACCTTTTTTTCCTAAATGCTTATATAAAAATTGGTAAACGTCAAGGAATATATATAGTGTTTAAACACATGACATCGAAATTGGTGCAGTGCCGAGAGAGAAGTCTATACATTTACATTTATAAGCATGTCATATTCAGTTTACCTCTAATTACTGGCACATAGCAGCCTATCTTTTTTTTCTTTCTTTCTTTTCCTCTTCCCTTTCCTTTTTTTTTTTTAACACATGCTATTTTGTTCTCTGGTGCTTCAACACTTTCTCAGTGTCCACCCATCTACTCTTCTTGCTGTCACTGTTCTTAATTACTGTTCTAAGTTGTGAGTTTATAATTATGATACAGTAGGTGTAGAGGACTGAGGAAAAACAGTACTGCAGAACTGAATTATATTCTAAGCAAACAAAAGAAAAAATTAAGCTTCAAACATTCTCACTTTCTCTTAGGTTTCACTATTGATTTTTGCATTAGGTCATTCACAATGATTCTTAGTTTAAAGTTACATTATGATGTCCATTATAACTAAGGAGAACTGAGATCTCAGTTTGGCAAAATAAATCTATTTAAATGTTAAGCATGTGCTTAATTTCTCTCTTCGGATAGAATTTTAATAGAATCATAGTTTCATGAGAACAGAATTTACATCTTAATTTCAATTTTGTCATGGCTTTGTCTGGCCTGAATCAAAGAATTTAGCCATAGTATTGTCTCTGACAAAAAAGTAAATCAACAGGAAACAAATGCAGCTATATTTTTCTCTGGGAGTTAATTTGCAAGGTTTTAATTTTGGCTAAATAAATACCAGATAAATGAAATAAAATCTTTGCTCTGATTGAAGGATAAAAGGCATCTGCAATGAAACAGAAATCTTGTATACAGTGAAATAAAAATCAGTAATTGTCTACTGAGAGTTGTAAAAAGTATACCTCAGAATGTTACGCTGGTATATATGATGCTTAGAGCGATTTTATTGAAGCTGTAACATATAACTTGGCAGATCAGTAATTTATGTTAGACAGTGTACTACTTCGGTCTGCTTACTTTGTGTAGTCAGGTTAACCAGAACAAATTCATTCTGTAACTCATTACTGGAAAAATTCTGGGCATAAGTGAGATTTTTTTTTTAACTCTTGCAGAAATTTAAGACAGAATGAGTAAAGCTTCATCCTGCCATAGATCAACAATCAGTGATATTGCAGGTTAAGTTGCAAATACTTGACCTTTGCCCAAAGACTGAGTAAAGCCAGAAGTGACATCTTTGTGTCCTAACAATAGACTACTAGACGTGCAGGAAAGCCACTCGCTTCACTTCTTTTCAGTGTAATATTTTAAGGCCACGGTTGAAATATCGTGACACTGTCTCAAATTTATGCGATGTCAAGAATTTCTCCAGGCACTTAAGCACTTAAATGAAATAAAAACCTAGTATGTTTCTAAAATGAATTACTGGAAGACATATAAACAAGGAAGATGCTTTTGCTTCCTACCTACTCCTTCCATTTTTATGGTTTCTGGGTACTGTTCCAGGCAAATGGTAGGGTTTCTACCACGATAGCGCTAATTACCCTACACAAATGAAGATAACTGAAAAGTGAAGAGACAACACATTTCCTCTCACGATGAGATCTGCTTTCTAAAACCCAAAGAGCTGTGTCTGAACATAACCAATTACCAGTAAAGGAAAAGAAATTTGATCCCATAGTGTTATTTCATAAAGGACTCAAAGTCAAAACAAGAACTGTTGCTAGAATCCAAAGCTCACAAAATTCAAATATGAACTATTGAATATGCTTTTAAAACTGCAAGTAATAATTCTTTGGATTCACTCATAGAAGGACAAAGTGCCTTCCCTGTTGCTTAATGTCTTTGAATCAGATTATTTCTGCAAAGGTGTAGTTTAGTGGAGCTGTTGATCTCAATGCCAAATTAATATGTTACATCGGAGTTAATACAATTTTTTAAGAATGGTTCCTGTTGCTTGGAGATCTATAAGACCATAGTTGTACTTTAAAGAAAGATATATTCTTCAAAATGAAGATAACACTGTATCAAGCAGAAACCACAACAACCATTCGCCAAAAGGAAAAAAGGAAAATCCCTAAAACATTGCTTGAACTGTTTTTGTGAAATGTATATTACAGTTGCCATAATGAAATTTTTTTTTAAAAAAGGAAAGTCAGAACTTCTGAGTAAAATAAGAAATAAGAATCATGCTGAAGACTATGAATAACTTAAAATGTAAACATATATATTTCTTGGATTGCGGTCACTGACTTCTGCCTTGGCTAGAAGGGAAAAAATCAGATTGATTTCTCCTTTAATTTTCCATGTATCAACATTAAGCAGCACTGAAACTTTCTCGATATGAAATTTCCTTCTAAGTTTGTCATCTAGATTTCTGGAGAGGGGAAGCCCACATATTTTCTGACTTATATCTACATTTCAGAATGCTATTCTGCATAGACCATATGGCTGGGAGTAAACAGTATTTGGGAGCTGTGCTTGAGTTTGGTTTTGGGTTTGTAGAGCCAGCTGCATCCAAGTGCATTCACGGTGGCTGGAGTGGCAAGAGCGTCCTTGTTAACCAGTGCCTCTCATCTCACATTTATTTGTCACCAGTTTGTTTGTCCCTGGAATGAGGCAATTCAAGGAGAGGCAGTATGAATATCAGAAAATTTAACCCTGAGCAAGAACTCTAGTACCAGATAGTACAGATGAACTCCAGAAAACCCTTTCGATATCCCTTTCTAAATTTCACAAGTCATGGAGAACAGTGCAGAAGTCTGAAATGCAACTAAGATATTCTAAAAACGTAACAAGGGGAAATAAAAACAGCTTAAGGCAATACCAAAAGGGCACAGCATGTACCTACATCTAATTTGGATTACAGCAATGTGCTCTAACACTACCAAAGAGCAGAAAAATGGAACCTAAAGAGGAAAGTGTCTGTGGTTTGCTCACTGCTCTGCCTAAATATACCTTAGCTAATTTTTAATTTGGTATTTGGAGCAGAATTATTCTGAGCCTTTCATGAAGTCAGCTCTAAAGGACTCCAGGTGGTAGCTGGTTTTCAAACTACATGTGATGAAAGATGTATATTTAGATGTCCAGAGTAGGTTGGAATATGATTTCTTCCATCAAGAAACATATTTGATGTGGGTGTTGACAGAAACACTAATACAATTGATGCTGCCAACTTACTACCTAACAAAAACAGAAAAAAAAGGAAAAAAACCTCTGCTGCTTTGGCTCATGCATCATATTATTACCCAATTACTTAGGCTAAGAGGAAAAAAAGACAAAAACAAATATATTTTGTTTTGATTTTGTCTGTCTAGGTCTAAAGCTGTTGTTTAAACAACATAACCTTCCACACCGTATGTCTGTGAAATTAAGGTTGGTTATTCAGTTTCTGGCATGGAAGCAGGCACAGCGAGGAGCTTCCCCAAGCCGAGCTGCAAGTGTTGAGCTACATTTATTTTAGCAGCAGAGATGAGTACTTAAAAATCATAAATGCGGCATAATAACAAAGTGTGCTGAGCTGCAAAGACTTGGCATCTAGCATTTTCATGAAGTCTATAGTGTGCTCTCATTTAACAAATTCAGTAATTTACAGATTTGCAGCATTCAAGGTTGCGGACCCTTTCCTTGGTTGCCAAATTTAATGCTTACTTGCCCCAGGGTTAAAAGTTGTGCCAAGTTTATATCGGAAACGATTTGCTCCACTCTTTGATTTGCAAACTTCATCTATGTGCAAATGTGACGAAAGGGCTTTTCTTTTTTCTTTTTCTTTTTTTTTTTTTAAATCACACACGTGCCCCGTTTGGTCCCCCCTGCCGCCCCCTAACCAGCCATAATGGCCACAATGGGTGCTGGGTGCAACAGGGGCCTCTTGGTCTGAAAGTGGCTGCTTTGAGGAGCACTTTTGTTAGGCTCCTTTAGCTCCTTCCTCACTCCCCACCCCATTCTCTATTTCTTTCTTTTTTTGGTTTTCTTTCTTTTTTTTTCAAGCTGAATCACCCTTCTGTGTATTCAGTTCACCTCCCTCCCTCGCCCAGGGCTCCTGGCTGCCTCTTGGCGCGCGGCACAGCCACCATGATGCACCTCGAGGGGAGGCGCAGCACGTAGGCGCTGGGTGCCTCCTGGCACAAAATGGCTGTCGAGTGCTACGTGCAGTCTTGTTCCAAAGCCCCATGTTGTTAAACACGGCGTGTTGCCCCCCTCCTGGGGAGCCTCGGCGGGAGCAGGGAGCACAAGCAATGTGTTGAGAAGGATATGGGGAACACAGCAGTCACTGAGCCAGGGCTGTGCATGACTGCCATCAAAATGAATTCCCTGGTCTCCCAGGGGTCATCCTGCCTGCTGGTAGCCAGGCCCTGCTGGCCCATCACCACCTGTATGGTTTATTGGAGCTCAAAGCTGTGGCCCCTATAGCTTTCCAGCCTGCTGGAGCAGCACTGCCCGGCTCTCGAAGGGATGGTGTGGTGCATGGTATGAGTCGCCTTTCAGTCCCGGGAGTGAATCATAGCCACAGAAATACATGTAAAGATGGTTTCCTGCTCCGATCATGCAGATGGGGGAAGCTGCTTTAGAAGTGGCACAAAAGTACAAAATAATGTATGAGGTTCTGTAGTGGCAGATTGCCGAAGAGAGTAAATATAAAGTCAAAAGAGAACTAAAGGATCCACAGTGTGCTGTGACTTCTTGGAAGAACTCACAACTCATTACAACTAGTTACAACTCATTACAACTCATTCCAACTAAAATTACACTGTTCAGAGAAGATTTTTTTTTTCCTAATAATTTTGCATCTCAATTTTTGACCAGGAAAATGGTTGCTCAAACCACCATTGCTTGTAGCCCCTGACCAGTACTAGAACTTCCCCTCCCCAATCATCTTTAAGTATAAATAACATGCAACAGATTTTAAATAAGTCTGATCTTTCCAAACACTCCACATGTGCATTTAAGTTTTAATTGCAAGTGCACAAGTGGATAAATCAGAGTGTAAGCTTATATTGTGTTAGATACTGCTTGTGTGAATAGTTGCCTCTTACTCTGGTAAATGTGGAGATGTGCTTGCCATTTTGGAGAAGTTTATTGCTTGAGAGATCAAATCAAAGGAGGGTCTGAGCCAAACAGCTGTATATGAAAGCATGATTATAAACTGCATAGCACATTAGTTCTGTTAGCAAATTTAGTTCTTTTGAAAACAGAACTAAAACACCACATTTGCAAATGCCAGAACTTCTTAATACTATGAGTACATGGGGAAAAAAGGTTAAGAACAGTTTTTGCCTATCTGTGTATAGCATATAAATCTTGGGGACTTCCAAATGCCAAACAGTGGGCAGATCTGGTAGGATGCTTAGAAGAAGGACTGCGGAGGACTCAGAAATGACCTCTCAGTGCAGTGGAGTCACACTCAGGTACCAACAAAAATCTGCCAGCATCACAGATTAGCTCAACATTCTTGTCTGCAGAAATAGTGTCCTTAATGCTGAAAGGCGACAAAAAAGAAAGGGCAGGAAAATAATGAAACAATGTTATGGAGAAAACTCATTTCAGAATTTTTGTTTTTTTGTTATCTAGTTATGTTGGCTTCTGATGTGGAAAACTACAAAAAAAGGTTCCATCATTCAGGAAAATATGGAATTGGTATTGTTATAACTGGCGAGTATGGTATCTTCTTCTTTTTTTTTTTTTAACCTGAAAAGCTATTATCTCTTTGAGATCTGACATGAAGAAAAAATTTTTCAGAGACCCTCAAAATGAGATTTGTGTTTAGCACTGTAGAAAGAATAATGAAAAAAGAGGTAATATGTGATTACTGGAAAGTAGCATTCTTCCGTTTCCTGCATGAGTAAAACCTTGGGAAGATTGTTTTGAAAAAAAAAAAAGGAAACGTCAGATAAGGAGTTCAAGTTACCTTCTGATTCAGAAACGTATGTGCTTTACTATGACCATAGGAATAGTCTTGTCTGTTCAACTGTACAAATAATGAAGTTCTTGGATGATTTCGCAGGTTGCCAAGTAGCTTTCTGCTATTTCGGACATTTTGGGCTCTTCATGCAATCTGATCAGTTGCATTCTTTCCGGCTAATTTAGAATAAAACTGT
>NW_010579889.1:5865-20708 GCF_000705375.1 Tinamus guttatus | reverse complement strand
GGAAATAATTAAAAAGATTACAAGGGAAGAACTATTTATTTATTTATTTAATATTTATTTAAATAATTTAAATAATAAATAGTTCCCAAGCCTACCTAGCTATGATTTGTATCTACTACATTGCAAACTTTTTTTTCCTGTGTTTTAGCACACAAGCCTAATGTTCCTTTACACATTCCTATTGAAGAAAACTTGGCCTTGTCAATTTTCTACAGATGTATTTTGAGGAACACTTAGGGACCTTGTTAAGGTCCCTGAATGATTACCTGTGAGAAGTGTATGAATGTAAGAAAAGTACAGTATTTGTGCTTGGCATCAAGTTAAGGGGTTTATTTGCCAGCACGTTTTTAAGGTCATGCATTGCTCAAAATAAACTCTTCCCGCAGGATTAAATATAACTTTTAATTGTTTTGTAGCTGATACAATATCCTAATCAGCACCTTATCTTGGGTTTATAGAAATGTTGCTATAAACATGCAGCTTCAACCTTCATTGATTTCAAGGACTCTTTCATTATCCCATTTTCCAGGACAAGGCAATTTCTAATTGCTGAGCATTCTGGTGTTTAATTTCATGTGATAGGCTTGAAACAAATAGATAAATGGGCTCATCTCTTTCTGAGGAAAAAACATTTGTAGAAAATAGAAAACATGGGAAAAGGCATCTACAGACAGTACTAGAAATATAAATTTCATACCAAAATATCTTTTAAACATTTTTATCTTATTCTTAACATAGTTTACTAGCAGGTGACCAAGAAATTTGTTCTGTTTGCCTTTTTTTTTAATTAATATGCTGAAAACTGGATCCAATAAATGTAATAATTTCATCTGTTGACCCAAACATCTAAACACAAAACACACTGCACTAACAGGATCATAGGAGATTCATTATTCAGTGGGACTTCTTTTTTTTTCTACCTAGATTATTTGCATGGATGTTAAAATTCCAATTGCTGTTTCTTTTCTCAGTACTATACCTGCTGTTGTAAGCTATGCCTACTGTTCCACACTGAAGTCTCGCTTTTTGCAATTGATGCAAAACTTCAATATTATCGAATTCTAATGCTAAGTTTTGTTAGAGTATTTTAAGCGCATGCTTAGTTATCCTAGATAGATTAGACAGGACTAAAGGTCCCTATTTCTGTGATATCTGCATTGAGATGTTAAGACTTCAAAGTTAGCCTTTATCTTATTTCAAACACATACAAACTCTTATTCTTTGAATAATCTGCATGATCCTTTGGAGAATTTTTCCTTCCTTCTTTTTTTTTTTTCCTTTTTTTTTTTTTCCTTCAAGATCCATTTGGCAACATTTGCATAGAAAAAATAGACTCCATAGTAGCAGAGTGGGTACAACCCAAATCCACCATTGCCATTACACAGGCAGACAAGTGCATAGTTCATGTAGTACTTTTTACTCCCAGGCACAGGGAAAAATAAAGCCAGATAAGCAGCACTCAGGCCATTCTGGAGGAGCTTAAATGTGTTCCTTGTGACTGCTCCCTGCAGCACTCAGGCCATTCTGGAGGAGCTTGTGACGGCTCCGTTCTGCAATACAGTGTTTTCCCGTGAGCAGCTATGTTTCAAACAGTTGGTTCACCTCAGCTTGAAGAGTCTTAAGGACTATTTATGTTACTGCTTTTCTTTTTATCCATTCAGCAATAGCACTAAATTGTTATTTTGGAGATGTCAAAGTAAAAATGACTTCCTGTTTTGACTTGGTATCTCTGTAGATACCACTCCCTACAAACTGCACTCTGACCTGATCTACCTTTCAAATTCCCTATAAACAAGTCATTGATCTCTGTCCCATCTCAACACCTACTGTGTGACAATGCAGAAAGCACAGTCTGTGCCAAGGCTCAGCATGAGATGAAATGAGAGAGAACATGAGAAAAAATGAAGTGAAGAATTTGGACCCATGTACTCCATATTCTGTTGCTTAGGAAGTTAACGTGAAAGCAGGAAAATGTTCTCCTAGTGCATCATGCTGAGTGGTATCTTTGTCTAGAAGAAAAGTCTCCAAGTGACTCTGGTTTGGTAAATCAGATTTTGTCTTTACCTATGTGGGGCTGTTCTTTTTAATCTGTATATTCATCTGGTATCTTTCCTAGCTGTATCTCTATGAAAATAGTTGCACAGTATATTGCAATGTAATTCTGTAGGTAGTATGGAACTAGTGGAATATGAGCACTGAAACTCTTCTAATATGTGTAAAAGAAACCCTAATTCCAGCAACATCCATCTAGTAAGAACTCCTGGAAGATATGCCAGCCTTTTATCACATGGTAAAAGCTGGAAAAAGCTGCATCTGGAAGCTAGTATCTAGGAAAAGTCCACAGGATGTGGTAGACGTACAGATCCTTGAACTCTCCACATGAAGGGAAAATGCTTTCAGGGTCTTTAGCAAGAACAATAACATGCCCTTTCTGAAAAGAAAATTCTTTGATCCAAATATTTTTTTCCTTTCTCTCCTGCTGTTGTATCTCAGGCAGGGAGAATAGAAAAATCAGGTAAAGTTCTTGAGTATAACAGAAGGTTCTGGCTGTGTTCCTCTCCTTCCCAGCTCTTGGGTGTTTTCTGGGTTTTCCGTGAGTGGTGTAAGGCACAGACTTTGTGACCAGTGCCTTGCTTCAGGGAAGCTTGTTATTTCCTGGCAGCTAGCAGAGTTACTGCATAGCTCAATGGATTGAAAGAGACAGATTAATTCCTGTGTCTGCCCATGATATTTCAGGTATCTATATATGGGCGTGTAGTTAATTGTAGGAGGAAGAAAAAAAAAAACTGTGGGACTTGAAGTGTTGTAAGCCTTAAATACTCAGAAATTACTTGTCTAGCAAATTATATAATGCTAATTCTGTGTGTGGATAATAGTCTCACACTGATGTTTAACCTCAGCTAAGAAAGAACAGGAATGCTAGAAACGGATAGTTAGCATCTTTTAGCTCAGATGCTGATAACTGAATGTTTTTTGTTGCTGGAAGTCAAGTAGGTGATCCTTGGTGGGCTGATACAGGTATGCATGCAGTCAGCTGCTGTTCACCGAAGCTCATTTTATTTGCTTTGCATATATGCAGATAATATTACAGAAGTGCAGCTCCCTCACAAGAGCAGTCAAGACCCTTTCCTACATTAATGCTGTGCTCAGTATAGGAGGGTGGGGAATGTTTCTACATCTGCAAAATGGTGAGCATGACTTGGATTAGCAGTATTCATGCATCTTTGCACCGAACCTTGGAAAGGATTTAGCCTCTACAGTGCCTGTTACGTGGGTGCAGGGCTCTTGCATTGGCGTTCGGAGGTACACAGGGTGTCTAGGTTTCCCAGCCCAGGCTAGGTTACTGTGAAGTTGTGACTCCCCTTTTTGTATGCCAGTGGATGATCACTGTGTCAGGCACAGCAAACAGCTTCGCTTTCCTTTCCTGCTTGAGGCACTTGAAACTCTCACCTTTCCCTATCCTTTAAATACCAGGCACTAGGATGGATATTGAAGTTACCTCACCATAAAAAAAAAAAAAAAAAACATCTCTCACCCCAAGTCTTGCTTCAAATTGTTATTTTAGTGCATCAAAGGAAGACCACAAGGAAAGAGTATTTGTCCTCTGTTTAGTAATTGGAATACGTATGTAGAACAATATATTTTTAGGTTCTTAGCCTTATACTAGGGACTGTACATTATGTTATGGATTAAAGAATATTATTTATGGAATAAATATTGATCAAGATTCTGGTCAAGATTCTCTTCATCAAAATGGAGTTCAGACTGCCTGCTAGATCACAGTTGCCCTGAAACTTTCATAGGTAAGGGTTTAACTTCTGGATTAGGTCTGAACTGGACAGTGAGCAGCTCGAGCTTGGCAGAAGAGGAGCTCTAGGGCTTGCCCAGAGCTATGACTTTGGATACTTGCAGACCTTGAAAGTAAAAAATAAAAGAGGCTTTCATACCTTCAGGCCTAAACAGCAAAAAAGTGAGGTGCCTGGGAATCTTAGCTTTGATTATGACTATCCAGCTCTCACTTGAAGCTCCAAATCTTTTAGCACAATGAAATGCTGTTATATGTCCTATTCTTCCTGCCTTCTCTCATTAGGCTGAGGAGATAGTGGTCTGTTGCAAATTGGGCACTGATAGCATTCTGGCAGAATTAACAACGGGTCACAAAGTAATTGATGGAGAACCCTATTTGTCCTCTCTATGTTATAATAAAGAGCTACGAATCCAATAATGAATTTATTCTTCTAATTACAGAAATACATTGCATCTAAAAACATGTTGTACTCCGTACTCCACATGTGTGGGAAGCAAATTCTGTATCTGCATTTCTCAATGTTTGTGCAGGCAGCAAAGTCTGTATCTGCATTTCAGATATGGTTGAAGTGATTCCTTTGCATAATATTATTAACATGTGCACATCAACATGCACAAGCATGTAGATACAAACAGCAAAGTGCTTTGGGATGCTTTGAAATAAAAAGCATGGTATAGGTGTGTTGTTGGTAATGACTTTGTCTTCTCATGCCATTTGTACGATACTCATATTTAAGCAGTACCTTTCAGTTTTCTGTTGTGATTAAGCTGCCTTATCTGCTTACCTATGAAATGGCACAGTGTTAATGCTCAGCACTATTTATTATCAAAACATACATATGCAGATTTAACCATAAGTGGTGAAGTACTGCATTTCATTCCTGCAAAGTGCAACCTACTGTTTGATCAGAGCTAAAATTTTGAACAAGAACTTCTGGTTTGATCAGTGGCACTTACACACTGTGGTAGAGACAGTTCATATTACATGATCTACATTTTAACTCCATTTGGCATTAAGGTAGACCCCTTTTTCCTTGCATAAAAAATTGTAAATCAGATAAGAATTGATTATATTTGTTGGTTTAATGAAGTAAGATAGTGGATTTCTGACTAATGCATTGGAGACTATTTATATAATAGAGAGTGCTGCCATCATAAATCACTTTGCAGTGAATGCAACAATTTTTTATTGGAGGTCACTGGAGTCAGGAGCAAAATCAATTCAAATCAAATCACACAGCTGCTGTATACATCAGAAGACTGCAAAGGAATTAATACACTTATGTATTTGCTCACCATACATGCCCAAATTAAGTATTAATAGTTTGTATGTAGATGAAGTCACCTTACATTACAGCCACTTAATATACTTTTATGCCAGACAGTCCCAGTACATATTCAAGTGAGAGTGACTGGAGTTGACATTTTAAAAAAAGCAAACTGTGAATTGACTAAAGAATACATTGCTAGTGTTTTTCCACTATACAGACAAGGTTTTGAAAATGTGATGAATTGTTCTCACAGGTAAATTGCTTCTTTTGATAAGAAATTGAGTTCTAAACTTTATTTTTTTTTTCATGTTTCCTACATTAATACCTATGGAGTAGAATTGCTGCAGTGGGTGTTGCTGAAGCCGTTTCTACTTCTTCTATAGCTCAAGTTAATCGAAGAACCATCTCATAATTATGTTTAATGAGCAAACCCTAAAATAAGAGTAGATTTTCTTTCTTTTGTTTGGATGGAGCCTGCCACTGAAATATGTTTGCTCAGGGACACAGAGTGACGGCTCATGAACTTTTTTTTCCCCTCACTAAAAACACTAACAGTTCCCTGAAACTGAAAACTCCTCCTTCCCTCTTCTAAGGAAAAAAGGGGGAAAAAGCCTACATTCTCTGTTTTATTCTTTTGCTTTGGGAAAAGTAAACAGATGTTTACCAATCAATCCAAATGAGGAATAGGGTCATCGGTTTTGTTTGCCTTTCCTTCCCTTTTTATCTTCTCTTTGATAGTAGTAATTGATGCAAATTCTAAAACAAGCGTCTTAAAAACTTTTATTCATATGGTTTGCAACTGTTTGACATTTATTGTGCCCACATGGACTCATATGAGACAAATACATTAGAAAAGTATATCAAGATAACAGAGAGGAAAAGACCTGTGGGGACTGATTTATGTCTTCCAGGATCTTATGGTTAATTCATATAACAAAGTATTGGTGAATGGCAAAGGACACAGCACACAGAATGGGAAACCTCCAAGCAAAACATCCATAAAAAAGTTAAAAGCACCATCTCTTCAGCAGCAGGAAGACTACTCAACATGATGATCTAATGGAGAAGACTTCCTCTAATATTTATGAGCATTTACTGTGCAACGAAGGCTCCCAGGTTCCCAGATGTGCAAAAGGATGTCAATTTATGCAGTGCATCCTGTTTGTCACCGTGATGCAGTTTTTCGGTCTTAAGATGAAAGTGCCTACTCTGTTGAGCTGAGTTTAATAGCAAATGTTGCTGCATTATCCATACCAATGAGGCCTGGTGAGAATTTAACACCCTGACCATTTCCATTTTGTTTTGCAGAAACTTGTTGAAAATAGCGGTAAAGGTGTATTGTTGCCAAGGCTATGTATAGAAAGAACCTAATTTTGCCATTTGACTGAGAGAAACCCAAGGAAAAAGCCAATGTGATCATGCAGTTTTACACTAAAGCCTTCAGTTCTTCAGGAAAATGCAAGTGATTTGTGGCTAGACAGGGTCACAGACTTGCTGCTTAGTTTACTTCTGCTGCTAGTGCCACTGCAGGTAAGTCAGTGGCCTCCAGTATGTATATTGCCAGTACTTAATTCACTGGTTCATATATCATTACTGTTGTAGATCTTCTAAACTCTATACTTGGTTAACAAAAAGGTCTGTGAGCAGATAGCATTCTAAAGTGCTCTGTTCAAAGTATAAAGCTGTAAACTAAATGACAGGCATAATTACAATGTCAAATAGATTAACAGTCAGTCAGTTCTTGGCCGTATAACTGAAGGATCTATTTAACAAGTCAGTGATCTAAATTTAAGAGCACAAACTCCAGTCAAACAGACTGAATGTAAGTCATTTCCCAGATTCTGCAGTTATAGGAATTTAATTAAACAATAGAGAAATAACCTCGAGTATTAAATAAGGCAAGAACTCAGTCTTTTTTTTTTTTACTGTTATTTATGGGTTAAGCTTCAGGTCATATAACAGGGACTCTAGGGATGAAGGGCCTCTTTATTTACACCTTTGTATCTCCATTTGGCCCTAAGCCTGAAATGACATGGGCAAAACAGAATCACTTTTCACTGGACTATTGCCCCTTGAGCACAGTAATGCTCTAAAATGGCAAGAAGCAATATAAAATTAGATGGAGAAAATGTTAAGCCCATTCCTGAAACCTATAGGCTTACGTGGAACAAAATCATTCTGATATGTGTTGGACCCTTCTTTATATTTCACATTGTAAGAGCTGCATGAAACATACAAAAATGGTAAATAATCTGAGCCAAAATAAATTGCACTATATAGTAAAAAGCCTAATTTTCAAATTTCTGAGTTACATATTATTCTCTTCTTCTGTAAGGTACTAAAATTACCAGCAGTTTTGTAGTGAGACATAAATAAATAACTTACGATAAAGTGGATTTACATTTTTACCATAAACAATTACACTGGATATACCTTTTTCTCCAGTTATGACTTACTTTTAAACTTTTGTTTTGCTTTCAAATTGTGACATTCCAAAGGATGAAAGAAATCTTTAGTTGGGAATTTCCTGTTAATAAATAATAATAAAAGAACAAAACAGAGGCCTACTGGGAGGTCACTGATGGAGTGTTTCTGTGCATATATGAATATCCAGAGCAGTGCTATTTTACATCATACCTACAAAAAGCTGTTTCTCAGTACTAGAATTCACTTAGGTGAAACATTTGTAACTTGCAATCTGCTTTTTCATGTTTTGATGGAAAAGCTATGTCTGATGTTTTCTGCTGTAACACACTAAATTCAATGCAACTAATTTGATTCTGCAATGTGGGAAGGCAGTATTTCCTGTGCTCAGTTTACCTTTAATGGAGAATACTTGGACTCAGCTGATATAATTCATTATATGAGACTTTATTCACTGAAGTGGATTTATTCTCGAACCCATCAGCTTTTAACTGTATACAAGACTTATCTATAAATAATCACTGCAGCTTTTCTCTTTCAGGCTCGTAAGTTTTTGTCCACTTTTACATCCGCAGCATGATTTGTCTATTAACTTAAGGGAATGATAAAAGTATTTGCATGCTGCCAGTCTATTTATGTGGAGCTCATTTGAGTACTGAGAGGGGCAAGCAAGGGTCTGATGACCCTTTCTTGCCTTCAGAATTGGCAAGGTGCTTACACACATTCTGAGTCATCACAGGACTTTGCATTTGCAGAAAACCATGTGCAGTAAATTGTTTTGGACCAGGACATTTTGATAGCAAAGGGCCCTAGGAGTTGTTCAGACGGAGGGAGCTTGTTCACGTGGCTCTCGCCACACACTTGTTGTACTCTCCCTGGCCAGTAAAGGTGCTGTTGCCTAGGCCAGGACTGCCGAGAAGCCTTGTTATTTGCCCCACCTGTGGGGCCTCATTACCTGCCCCAGCTGTGAGCAGTCAGGTAGGGGCAGCTCCTATAAAAGGCCGAGAGCAGAAGAAGGAAGCTTTCTTTTGGTGGTGGTGGGGTTTTTTTGTTTGTTTGTTTGTTTTTTGTTTTAGAGAAGGTATTGTCCTGGTCAGAGCAGAAGTTGAAGGAGGAGCTCTCTTAGCTTGTGCTGGAGGTATGGATATTTTTTTAGCTTAGTATTTTTTTCTTCTTCCCCCTTTACTTTCTTCCTTTCAGAGTTTACCAAAAACAGAAATTAAGATTGCTCTGAGGATTGCTGTGCACTGGAGCATTTGTGGCAGGCTGTCTTGGGCACAGCCCTCTGCTGTTGCAGGGGCTTTCTGAGCTGCTCTGTAGCCCCAGCCTGGGCCGTGGGCAGAGTCCCTGGGGTTTCTTTGGAGCTGTCTGCATGCACAAGGTCTCAGCTCTGCGCGGTGGGTGCCCTTCCTCTAGGCTGGAGTAGGGCTTTTGCTTCTGTGCTGAAGTTGCGGTACCTTCTCACTTGCTGAAAAGCACCTCTTGATAGCACTAGGTAATGTTCAAAATGTAGCTAATAAAGTATAAAGTAAGGCAATACTGACTAAATAGTTAGGATGAGCTTTAGAGCAGGGCAGCATGTTCCTAAGACTGAGCTTCCCAGCTGGAAAGAACCAGCGCTTGAGGAAAGCAGGAGGCAGGGTCATGGTAAGGCAGTGGGGACCTTTATGTTCTCTGATTTCCCTCTATTAATCCCAATGAAAAATTGCCTTTTTTTCATCACTTGGGAGGAAAATAATCTGGCTATTGGTATAGTATGCCTATTCTAGGGTGTAACACCTATCTTCTGTTAGCTTTATTCTGCTGTTGCTTTCCAGAAGTGAGTAGAAGCCATGTTCTTCTCCTGTCTAGGAGAAGCTTCTTTACCTTCTTGCTATCTAATGTTCAAGTTGATAGAAGTGTGATAGCTGCAAGAGATTGGGACACCCAGGAAAGTAATGGAGGTGATTCTTTTAGTCAAGATATTTGTGGGTAAAAGTACATTCAACCTAAGGGTGCATTATGTGGACTTTAGTGTGACAACCTTCCCTTTTTTTCCTCCTCTCTTGTGTGTTTGGATTTATCTTTGCAAACCTTGTTGATGAACCTTTATATTTCTTCTTGCCCTAACGCTGCAAGGGTGGCACAGCTAGGGATGAACTTAACTTGTTTCTGCATACTGACAGAGCCAGCTGCAGGCTCCTCTTAGCTGTGTTTGTGAACCCATGGGATGGAAATAGGTGAGTACTATAGAGAATGATTTGTGTTTGCTACTGCTGATACTGTACAAAAGGAACGATCAACCTGTTCATTTTTCTCCCTTGCTGTCTGTTCTGAAGAATCCGTTTAACTGTAAAAGTGCTTGGTATGCTCTGTCTAGAGAGACAAAAAGGGAATTCCCTTGCGCTAACACTTAGGAATGGTCTTGGAGAATATCTGATAGGTAATGCTCTTTTCGTTTGAGTTAGAGTTCTGTTAAAATGCTGCAGGTGACATGACCTGTCCTCAAGCAAACCTGCATCAGGGACATGGAATATGGTAGCTTCCAGTGCATACCAAATAAAAGTAGCCTTCCTTCTAAGCTCGCATTGTTTTGCCTATGGTATTTATATATATATCAAAATATATCCTGTGTTATCTTGATTTCTTTTAGTGCCACATCACTTGCTATCATATAAGCTTACACTCAGATACATGTTTTAGAGACATTTTTACCTAAACAGTGATGTGCTTGAGATGATAAAACTCAGAGTATGAAATAATTTTGGTCTGTTTAGCCCTATTTCTTTTAAAAATCTCTTTTTAAAGCAGCCTTGAGTTGTCCTCATTTATTTCTTCAGCTCAATTCTGACTTTTAAACTGCATACTTTTGATCTCTCTATGTATATGTGTGTGCATATATATGTGACAGAGCTATCTGAAGTGGATTTTTACTGTATGTTGCTTCTACCTGCTTCTTTATTCTTCAGTTAGGAGCATTATTTGTAAATCAATCACTGGAAGTCCTTTGTTTTCTGTAAGTTGGCATCTGAATGCCTGCTCAGGAATGCTTTTTTCTTAATATTGGCTCAAGCCAGTGTGGTAAGAATTAGATTAACTTGCAGTAAGTACAACCAGTGAGGAAAAAAGAAATGAAAATTGACTTCTGCAAGCATAGATGTAATTAGTTTTTGGTATCCACTGTAAGGAAGATGTAACTGATGATGGCTATAACTATTTTCCTGCGCAAAATACTGCACTTTGGATATGGTAATACTAACAATGTAATTCAAGTGTGTGTATCTAAATTTTTAAAATATTTTTAAAACTTTTTAATAAAAGTAGTTTTTTTGTGTGTGAATGCATTACTGCCTTGGAGCCTTAAAGTGTTTGAGTCCTGAACTTTAATATTATTTCACCAATACAGACTTATTTTTTTGGTAAATGTGTTGGGGAATTTTCATGTCAGACTTGTAAAGTAGTTCAAAAGACTTGGGTGAAAAACAATTTAAGATCTAAGTTGCACAGGTTTACAATTGCTTAAATTTAACAGGTCCCATTCAAAGCAGTTTGGCTCTTCCATGGTCACATCTTACTACAGAATACACTTTGTGTCCAGTCTCAGCTTTATGCATAGTTGAGATAAAGCCTCAGGTTTGATATAGTAAAATAAATCTTTATCTAAAGAAAACATTTTTCCCTTTTGGACACAGTTTTGAGAGACAGAGTATAAAGTATTTACTTGAACTGGATCAGTTGCAGGTGGTGATAAAATGTGTTTGTGAAGATTGCTAGGAGAAACTTTGTTTTCTGGTATCTTTGTAACCCTGTGCATGCTTTCTGTGGTGCAAGTAGGCAGTTCCAGTAGACTGCAGCAGGCTGCTTTTCCTCTAGGAAAGCAATATTTGCTGAGTGGGACTGACAGCTCTCTGCCCACATGGCCTAAACCATACTAATAATGGAGAAAGGAATATCATGTGACTTCAAGTGTTTCTTATCTTAAATAGGGTTGAACTTCAAGATTTTGATCAATTACCCTCTGGAACAGAAAATGACAATTGTTTCTATGCACAGGGAGATATACATCATTGTCAGCTTGTGAATTTGGCTAGAAACTCATGCATCAGTTCTTGACAATGGTTCAGTATAAAATATGAATGTACATAGTGCCATACAGAATGTCTGTCCTGAGAGTGCTTTCCTGTAACATGTAGTCTAAAAGCTTCAGTAACTAAAAATTTTATATGTCCATTATAGTCTGGAAGACTTGCTTTCAATTAAACTAGGTGTAGCACTTTGAGAACCATTTTTTCTTCATGACTTTTCTGCAAGTGCAAGTATCTATGAACTATTTTGCAGTTGGAAATAGTTCTATGCCTGGGAGCTAGTACAAGCTTATATCTCTCGCAAAAAGTTTTTGAATGTGACAGATAATTGGTTTCTTTCAATTGCTTCATTTTTAGGAAACTCTCAACATTTAAAAAAAATGTTTATGCTGCATGTTAAGGAAAGTGCAGATGCTTCAAAGTGTTTGCTACTAGTATTCAGCAAATGTGAAGATAATCTAGATCTGTAGGTGGGTAAAGGGGGCAGTGTGTGATAGGAGGACCTAGACAGTCTTGGAAGAATAGAAGGCAAAACAGACATAGTAGAAGTCAAAAGACCATGCACAATTTTAGAAAGCAGAGTACAGGCTTGACAGTATATAGGGACTGGGATGTCAAGGCTTGAAGGATTAACATGAATTTAAAGGAAAACACTTAAATTCCAAGGAGAAACACTTTCTCTGAAACCTGTTTGACTCATTAAGCCCACTTGTCTGAATGCAGAACTTGAGCCATGCATTCTTACTGCAGACATGCATACAGCCCTCCTATACAGGGAATGTGAAATATACAGAGTGTTAATGTTTAATGTAATCATTTCTAGGGTTTTATATACCTTTTAGTCTTTATAAAGTGACAGTGACAAAACTGTTTAAGAACTAGAGTTGTAAACTCTTGATGTGATTGTGCTTTCTGGAGGAAAAATATATTTTACTTCAAGTAAGATTACATCTTAACTGAGTGACTTATATATGAAGAGAGTCTACAATGTATTGTAATTATGAATTAACTCATAAAAACATGAAATTCTAAGCAACACTAGTCAAATTCTCCTTATTTCTAAGTAAAATCAGTTTTCCTACAATGATTTTTCACTTTTACTACACCTTATGTACAGTTAACAGATTGCAAATCTTGTAAGCTGGGGAAGTTCTTGTGCTGGCAGTGCTTTGTAATGAAAACTTTCATCCTGACTTAAGGCCCAATCATAAGAAATGAAGAGCAGTCTCCACTCTTCTCAAAATGCGTGCCTCTTACAGCACACAAGGACCTCCAAGTCAAAACCATCATGTTTGATATCTTGCTGCTGTTAATGCTGAACAGCAACTGAAGATAGAACCTGACCTGCGAATATGTTGAAAAACCTTGAATTGGTGAGTCTGTAACAAAGGTTAGACTAAGGCTATTTGACATGGTGATGCTGTATTGGTAATACCTGACTGCAGAAGAATTCAGAGGTCACCAAAGGGTAAACAAGAAGTTCAGAGGGTTATGGGGTTAGGATTTGTCCTGTATTAGCTTGAGAGATCTCATTTTGCAAATAACTGGGCTCATAAGTGAAGAGAAATCAAAAGCAACAGGAAAACTTTGCCTGCAGTGCTGCACAGCCACTTCCTTCCTTTTTCCTTTCAATAGGCACCTTCTCCATTCCTATCTTGCTCTTATTTCTAACACTTATTCTTAGTCTTATCTTTTTGTGTGCTTAGCCCTGCTATCAATTATACTTTCTACTTACATCTGTGCTCTCTATGCCCATGCTTCTGTTTCTCTTTATCCTTCTATTGCAACACTATGATGAGGAAACAAGAGTTAACATACCAGGCATCTTCATACTTTCAGCCCTCCTTCAGTCTCCAAGTTATGGAAAAAAGTTAGGTTCTTTTTGCCCAGGACTAGCTCAGCAATGGTCAGTGTAGAAGAGAATGAGAGAAGATCTCTGGAGACAGTATAAGAGCAGAATATTTTGATGGTATTTTGCACCATAGCTAAAGATCTTTAACAGCTTCAGTCACTGCTCAGTTGTGCAAGAAACAGCCTCAATGTGGAACAAACACTGGCTCAATAGGTTTCCAGGTTTTATAGGAAAGATATCTGGAGCTTCCCATGCCCAGCACATAAAACCGTTTGGTGGCAAAAAAGCAGTATTTTTCATGTATATTTTAATGCAGTATAATTTGTAGTATGTATGAAGCTTATAACAAAGCAGAAAACTGATGTAATAGAAGGGATGTTCAAGCTAGATGGTGCTCTTTGTTCCATTAAAAAAAGGGCATGAAGTTACCTTACCTTCAACTTACTTTGGTAGGTAAACTCATTGCTTTAAATGTCTTGGTCAAGTTTGTTTATGCAGCCATTAATGGATATTTTGTTTCAGGATTATTTTCCTTAATAATGAGGGAAAGTTGCTTAGCCATTGTCAGTAATAGCATATTTGAGAAAGCTTAGTACACTTCTTGACATATTAATCTTTTTATATTCCAGAAAGCAAATAGCATCATCATTTTCTAAAAAAAAGTATTAACATGATTTATGTTCTAAAACCTATAACTAAGCTACATAAACAGCTGTTAAGTCTTTTAGTGACGGCTCAACAGTTAGAGCTCTAAAGCAGTGTTAATTTTTTGTTGGAAAGCTTTTCATCTTATCCTAGGATTACAGAAGTTTCCATGCACATCATATTTTATACAGGATTAAATGTTTCCAACAGTGTCAAAAGAACTTTTCATCTTTCTGAAATGGTTTGCACTTAACATGGTCATGGGCCATATGCAACTGATGCTCTAGACAGAGGCTTAACTAAGATAAGTCCTGAAGAATCTTCATTGTGACACTGCATGCTAACATTGCTTGAGATGGTCTCTTAAAACATATGAGTATTAAATAACTTTGATCTATTGTCTTCATTTCTTGGTGTTTCTGTTGTTAGTAAGTTATGCCTACCCTGCAATTATGAAAAGAGCTCAAGTTGAGCTGACATTAATGACTGCAAAGGTAGGAAATTAAGATAGAGGTTAAATATTTTCTCCACTATCATAGCTTAGATTGCATTTTTGCTGCACTAAGTAATAACTACAGACATTCAGTTTTTTAAATTCAAACCCTCTGCAGTCTCTTCACTAGCTGTATTTCATTAACATTTATAAACCTCTTGTCTTCAGTAATAGCAAATGAAAATCTGGCATGATGTCTCCCTGTAGACCAGACAACTTCAAGTTCCAATAAGTCAGTGCTGGAGTTGAGTAAAAGACAAGCTCTTCTGTCATGTATCAGTAGCTAC
>NW_010579888.1:65546-116906 GCF_000705375.1 Tinamus guttatus | reverse complement strand
GCATCCCTCATGGCTTTGTGTCTTTTCGCTTCTGTGGAAAGCCCTGACTGAGACCCTCATCATATCCTGTAGAGAGGGTATTTATTGCTATGATTGTTTCACCTCTGGTGGCCCAAATGTCATGTGCACAGCAGTCCAAAGACAGAATGTGCCAAGCTATGGAGTCTGTTATTGTTTCAAATAGTCATATACATGTTTTTATCTACAAGATCACAGATTTAATAAGAATTACCTGAATCTTGATCATCATTTCTTGCTTTCTAGACCATAAGATTAACTGTTACTGTCTTTATAAACAAATGGATAGGAAACACTAAAGACTATCAATTTATGTGATGTTTTAAATTAACCAGTCATTTCACAGGAAATAATCTAATATCTAATAATGAATGTAGATTAATTCTAACATTAGATTTGCACCATAGGTTTACTTTGTCTTGGGATTTTTCTTTTGAAATCTGTTTTGAGAAATTTCAATTTATGGTTCAGATATAAAGTTTCAAGTTTAATCTTCATACAAGTATCATTCCATTGCCCTTCTGCATTTTACCTTTTAGGATCAAAAATCATGTTCTCAAAGCAAATCTGATCACAAATCAGAGCACTGCACTTGATTTACACTGTAGCTATTCCAAACTGCTAATTTCAAGTGTCAACAAAAGTGCCCAAATCACTCAAAGTCTGGTGTAAATCAAAGGAGTCATTTGTTCGGACCATCTCATACAAGGAAGTGACCCAAGGGCTGTGCGCTCGAAGAAGAGCTAGAGTGCCAAACAACCGAAGGAAAACACAGAGAGAGCACTGAGACACAAGCTGCAGACAAAAAATAATCTCCCTACATTGGGCCTTGGACTTACCTCCTGAGTAGCGCTGGAAACTCCTTCTGCATGAGTGCATTGAAGATATAAATTGCTGCTAAGTAGGGCCTTGGCTAAAATTCAGGACCTGCCAGCTTGAGCTTCTCTAGGCAGGTAGGTGTTCATGCAATATGTAGGTGATGCTGGAGGTTAGACTCCCTCTTTACATGAATATCCTTTATCTAAATTTTGGACACTGATTGTCTTTCTGTATCATTTAGCAGTAATTAGTATGCATTCCCTTACTACTTCTTCTGTAGTCATCTTACAAGCAGATATTTCACTGCTTAAACATTTCTAATTTCTGCAAGAGAGACAATTACGAAAGACTTTACTAGAATGGTTCAGCTGAGCATGTTTGAAAGGTTAATATCTAAGCTATGAATAATCAATCCAACTCATCCACTAATAATTTTTCTATACTCTTGTAGGAATGATGAGTATTTCCCAGACACTTTGTACATCACCACAATGTATTTTCATTTTCACTTCTCAGTCTGCTGATCCTGAAAAAAAACTACAGCTTCTTTATGGGATAATGAGGGGGGAAGAATTCCTCGTCAGAAATGAACTCACCTTCTCTGCTCTTTGCTACAGTCCTACATGAAGATCCTTGTTTCAGCTGCAGCTGCTGCCTTGTTTTGATTTCTTCCTGTTCTTGATGTCATTGCTCCTTAAACCATGAAGCCTCTTTATCCTAGAGATATGATATTATTTATAGATTGGGCAATCATGGAAGTAAGGTAATAAATCCTTAATGTATTTGACATGCCACTTCTTTCACCAGAGTTCATTCTTTTTACTTAGGAATTTTTTCAATGTTTTTTAATAAAGTACTGGACTTCTTAACCTCAAAATAACATGTGGCCATCAATCGCCAGAAGCAGTCTTGAGGGAAACTGACAATTATGAATGAGATAAGAAAAGAAAACATTTGAAGAGCCTTGCTAATGCATCACCTGAGGGTGAGGCATTGAACAGAATACAAAAACATCACATCTCCTAGCTTTGATAATGGTATACATTGCTTATTTGAACAATATTTGCATAGGCAGTTAGAGGAGGACCTGCTCATTCGCAATGACTATTTAGCTACCATTACTGGCAGATGCTAGGTAACAGAAAGTTTTTCTTGGTCTTGGATTTTGCTTCCATTAACTACTATTTTAAGAAAATGTGCTTATTAATTTAAAAAAAACACTGAGCCATAATCAACCCTCACGTCAATAAGGTTACTAGAAAAAATTCATTTAAGATATTTTGTTGGGAGATCACACTTTAATGTTGCTTCTTCCATTACAGGGTCTCTTACCTTGTCACTCTTTCTTTCTAAAATATCTCCCACTAATTTCAGTGTGGAAGCTCACAAAATAATTCAAGTCGGGCCTCATCTGTCTAACATACATAAAAAAGAAAATAGAAATTTGGCTCCTCTTTTTTTTTCCCATTTGTAACCTGGGGATACTTCTGGGGATAAGGGAAATTTTACAATTGCCTCACAACACTGCAGGGTAGCAAGCAATGTAACTGCCTAAGAAGAGAGATTCTTTGGAAATCAAGATTACTGCAGTCTCTCCACTGATGCCATTGTTCACAATTATAGCCAGAATTTTAGTGTAAGCATCACATGATTTTCAGTCATGCTGCTTTCCAAGAAAAAATTTTGGGCCAATGACGTAGACATTTATGTACTGGGCTGTGTTATAAAATTTCATTATTATTTTGGTCCTTGAATAAATACGTTTCTCATCCTTTGATCAATCTCACTGTATTGCTGCAACATTTTGTAGCAGTTTTAGTCATAGTTCCATGTATCTGTTTTATGCATCTATCTTTTATGCACTTATCTTTTTTATAATTTACATGAGATGTGCAAATTTTGTGAAGTGCCTTGGGATGTGTAATATGAAAGGTGCTGTACAAAAATGGCTATTTATTAGAGTGCACTGCAACAAGACAGATTAAACATTCAGTTAAACATGAAGAAGCCCACGTAAAAAGCTCACAGGAAGCAGCTTAACAATGTTCATTTTTATAAGGTACTAACATTTTTAGAATTAATTATTCTGAAAATTCATCTATGTTACTTACAGGTAAACTAGCTCTATAACTCATTTGTTTCAGAGAAGTGGCCAAATGTTATTTACAAAAATCTCCGCTACAAAAATCTGGGTACTATTTCTTTCTGCGGTTTAAAACAGTTTGCTGTGAGAAATGAAAACACTCGTAAAAGGGAAGCAGAGTATGTTATAAACCACCTTTATGGTTCATTATAGGTTTGGTTTAATGCTGTTGGATTAACACTAAAGGTTAATGTTTGCATAAAATATGCATGATTAGTTTAATATTCTGGAACTGTGATCAGGTTCTGTAATGTTATGAAAGGGAGTGACATGATACATGGTTAAGGCTGACACAAATAGAAGTATGATATATTTTCACAAAACTGGTCAAGGGTATTTTAAAAATCTCCACTTATGTGATAACACTTCAAAGCCAGTCCATGCCAATGGGAGATTTTGTGTTCAGCTCTCATAATCAAACTGTTTTCAGGCAGCAGAAAGCGCATGCATTTCTAACCTACAGTATAGGCAGAGGACTTTGAGAATGATACCTTCAGATTTGTTTCTTGGAGTCTTTATGCTCTACATTCTGAGTGGAGTGTTTTTGTTTAAAATATTTGTTTAAACATCTTTGTTATGCTTTGATTGCCAGGAGAATAATAACATTTTTATGCATAGACTTGGAAATCTGTACTTAGCTAGCTGGTTTCACTGATTGTTTGTGTAGTAGTGTCCTGTCTAATCTCTTGATTTACCAACCAATGTGATTTATTTATTATTTATGATTTATTCTTCATAAAATGCGATTTGATGATAGTTTGAAGATAATTACAGTTAGGCATTCTTTCACATTGCAGGGGCAAGTTGAGTATTTAGCATGTGTTTGTATGCATATATCCAAAAAAACTCAGACAGACCACGGACTGTCAATGCTGAGAGGGATGTTGGTAACAGATAGTGATGCAGAACTGAAGAAGGTCTATGGGCTGCTGTAATACAAGTGAATAATGCACCATATTCTTCTTGACATGTATACGTGCCTACAAGTACATCTGCATATATATGTAAAAAGCATTAACTTATATTTGTTATCCTTGTCATGCAGCTACATAGCTATAATCCATGAGGAGCTTGTTCTCACTTACCAGAAAAAAAGTGTTAGTAGCCCCTGACTTTTATACGACTAGCAAGGATTGTTCCACAAGGATTCTGTTCTTTCTTTTCTTCAAGCAAACAAATGAAATCAGGCTTCACTACTTATAATATATGCAGTATGTTATGAAGGTTGCTTGCAATTTCATACACTCTTATTTTCCAATGCACAGAATAGACTGTTCTATGTTTTTATACTTATTCAATGGGGACCCTATGCTCATTTACTAGACTTTCTTTTCCTGTTTGCCCATTTTTTTTAACCTAGATCACTTCAGGCATCCAGTTTACACAACTCATGGTGAGGTTAACCAGCAGGCAAAAAAACAAAAGGAAACAGTCTATAACCATGAAAAGTTTTATAATAGGCACTACTATCAGTCTTTTTTTATCAGCTATGTATTTTTTGTATAGACACAGTCCCTAGAGACAAAAAAAATGAAAGGGGGGTTCATATTCATTTCTTCTTTTTACCTAAAGTTGGCTTTGTAAAGGACCAAATCCATAAGTACAAATTTATGGAAAATGGATCTTTTAATGGCCAGAACTGATAAGGGATGATGTGGAGAATGGGTTCTCAAACTCAGAAACTGATAAACTACTTTGACTAGTGAAATATGGAATACAGAAATATATTTTGCAACATCCATTAATGCTTGTAAAATGAAGGAAGCTTGTGGTGTATGAGCAATGAAACATTTTTTGGGAGATGAGGTAACATTCATCTGCTAAGTGATATCAATCCTAATGTAATTAGTTTTAACAGCATGCCCTTCATTATTTTTTCTATTTTTGCCACAGTTATCTTAATTTTCTCTTCATTCAGCAATATCTCTTCATCTGTCAGACCTACATGAACTTTCTCGAAGACAAACAATGCTAATGAACCGCAGATAAGTCTCAATCAATGTCTGTCTTTCCCCATCTTGATGAGAAATTGAGATTCCCCATCTAGTAATTCTGCATTAAGAGTTTTTTTTCCCCCCCTCCTCTATTCTTGGCCTTAGAGGCATAGAGGGAAAATGGTTTCAGCACTTATCAAATAGCTTTTTATCAGATTGACCGGGGGGTATTCAGTGACATGGCTGATCACACCCAGGAGGCACATTTTCAGTCTGAACAAGATGACAAAGGTCACTGAAAAAGAATTCACTCAGATTATATTGGAACACTCAGCAGTCATAAGGAGCTAAATAAGATGTACATAAAAGCTGTACTGCCAAGGCTAACTCTGAATGATCTTGTGTTTAGATATTGATACATTCTGAGAATAGTAGTTGGTAGGTCTCATAGGTGGACTTCAAAATTATACTGCAGAAAGCACCAAACTGACATAAATTGTATTTAAATGGAAATTTTGTGAGCTCAACTGTTGTTGCTGCCTGACTGAAAATTCATAATTAACCAATGCATCACCTTATCTGAGACAGCAATGCAAAGAACCCCTCTGTTACTTACAGAATACAGAATTTCAGGGTGTTAAAAAAAAAAAAAAAAACATGAAATAACTCAGGCCAGATGAAGTTTTAGACCATGAGCTTTCTGTTGTAGTTTTTCTACTTAGATGGAAACTGTAATTTCTACAAAATTTTACATTTTTCTTCATATATAATCTATTAAAATTTAAAAATATATAAATTAAAACAGGTTGGATATCACAGAATCACACAGAATTACAGAATGGTCGAGGTTGGAAGGGACCTCTAGAGATCATCTAGTCCAAGCCCCCTGCGCACGCAGGGACACCTAGAGCACGTGGCACAGGGTCACATCCAGATGGGTTTTGAAGATCTCCAGAGAAGGAGACTCCACAACCTCTCTGGACAGCCTGTTCCAGGGCTCTGGCACCCTCACAGGAAAGAAGTTCTTCCTCATGTGAAGATGGAACTTTCTGTGTTTCAATTTGTACTCATTACCCCTTGTCCTATCACTGGCCACTACCGAGAAGAGTTTGACCCCATCCTCCCTACGTTCTCCCCTCAGGTATTTATACAGATCAGATCTCCTCTCAGTCATCTTTTCTGCAGCTAAATAGGCCCAGCTCACTTTTAGTCTTTCCTCATAACATAGACGTTCCAGGCCTTTCATCATCTTCGTGGCTCTTCACTGGACTCTGTCTGGAAGCTCAACGTCCTCGTCCTCGGGAGCCCAGAACCGCACGCAGTACTCCACGTGCGGCTTCACCAGAGTTGAGTAGATGGGGAGGATCACCTCCATTGACCTGCTGGCAACACTCCTGATGCAGGACAGAATCCTGTTGGCCTTGGCCACGAGGGCAGATGGCTGGCTCATGGTTAACTTGTTGTCAACCAGGACTCCCAAATCCCTCTCCACGGAGCTGCTTTCCAGCAGGTCAACCCGTAATCTGTCCTGGTACCTGCGGTTATTCTTGCCCAGGTGCAGGACCCTGCACTTGTCCTTGTTGAACCTCATGAGGTTCCTCTCTGCCCAACTCTCTAATCCCTCTGAATGGTAGCACAGCCGTCTGGAGTGTTGGCCACTCCACCCAGTTTGATATCATCTGCAAACCTACTCAGGATGCATACTAAAATCAGATTGTTCATTATGTTAGTGAAAATCATAATAGTTTGCTGATTGTTTGTCCTTAATTTTAATTTGCTTGAAGTGCTCTGTTGCCTCACAGAGGTTGGAGATCAGGTGTCATTCCCAAGTACCACCACTTGTCTATGCTATATATATACCTGTATTTTCTTCATTTGCTGAACCAGTGAATTGCAGATAGTTAGGGTCTGGCAGCCGGAAGATGTCGTGCTGTACAGAAAGATAGGGCCCCTAATAGCCAATAGTGTTTAGTTTATGATGTAAGCAGACAGATGTGACGTTGTAAACCTAGCTATATGACACCTTGCTACCCATCAATAAACGCCATTTGCCATCCACCACATTGGTGTCAGCGAGCTGATGGTCCAAGCGGCTTGGGGGTGGTCGCTGTGCCGTCCCTGAACCAGGTCGCCGCGCCGTTTGAACTGCAACAGTCTATGCTATATATCTCTGTATTTTCTTCATTTGCTGAACCAGTGAATTGCATTAACAAGACTGAAGGATCAGAATGTGTCATAAGAGCCATACTTAGCCTGCCCTGCACCCTAATCCAAACGAGACCAAGGGGACAGCAAAGACTGTGGTCACTGCTGTGAGCAGCATCTCACAGGTCAGAGGTAAAGACCAAAATGCATGAAAGATTATGTTTTAGCCATTCTTTTAGTAGAAAGTAGAACAAAACTATTTAAAATAATGTCTTCATGACATCACTGGAATAAATTTTAGAATTCAGGGTTACAGAATTCATGGAAATAGTAAATGTCCATTTTCAGATGGAAATATGAAACTGTTAATGATATAAAAAAATAAAAGCTTTTGATAAATACATATCTGTTCTATTTACATTGAAATGGGATGCCTTGCAAGAACATAATGAACTACTTTCTGTTCTGTTGGTATTCAAAGCATCTTTTAATCAATATCTGCTAAGCACATACAAATTTTCCAACCCGAATAGTGATTTCCAGAAAAAAAAAAAAACTGTGAGGAGTTCCAATCTTGCTAGTAAGTCTTGAGTAATTAATGAGAGCTTTGTTTGAGCTAAGTGTCAGCCAAAAGAAAAAAGAAAATTGATAGAAGGCTTAATGAGTAACCATAGAACGTTGATTTTGTTACTATAAATCAACATAATTTTCTGAAAAAGACCACCTGAAAAAAGATAGTTGATAAAACTGCTGTAAGACATTTAACTTAGTTCTTCCTGATAAGCTGGTAAAATGCTTTGTGCCACCTATGCGATAGTTCTATATAAGTACAAGTATAAAAATACAAAATGTAAAAATATTAATGTGTAGTAGGCTGACTAGCTGATAGATTTCTGTTGTAATCATGTCATAGAAAACAGTCTTTTCTTTTTAAAAATAATTATTTAGAGACCTAGTGGATAGTGATGTTCCTCTTCAGACTGAACCCACTTTGTCACATGCCTGTCCCTACAAAGCTGGGGACAGCCTTTCCCACTGCAGGTCATTGCATAGGTTGGCATGTTAGAGGGTGTATTCCCTGTACCTATGTTGCAATGCTCGTTTAGGACTTGAGTACGTGTTGCCTGTGCTCTGTGCAAGAAGGAAAGGAGACACGCAGTGTTTTTTCCAAGAGCTATAAAGCTCTGTTGAGGATGCACCCAAGTTGAGGATAACTCCAGGGTAAGAGGAGTGCCAGTGTCTGCACAAATCAACCGAATATGGCATGGTGACTCATGTCCTTCCCCATCAGTAAGTGAAGCTGAGGTGGAAGATGCTGGAGAATCTAAACTGCTGCTAGGTTTTCACACTTAGGCAACTGAATCTCATTTCATGAAGTCACTCCAAGACGAAATTGTTCTCTAGACCCTGCTGAAAGTGTTGGCTTGGTTCCCATTGACTGTAATGGGACCATAAACACTAATTCAAATATAGGTACTTAGATGTCAGACAACTAAATATTGCTTATGGAATCTCAGGAGGCCCTAAATCTTGCTCTCAGACATCTGAAATAGCAAGGAAGCATCTCAGTTATTTGTAGGTCTAACTGTCAGTAGTAAATTATTATAATTTTTTTTATTAGCAGTAAATATCTTTTCTATTTTCAAAATAAGCAAACATATAAATACAGTAGACAAGATAATTGTTTAGGAATTGGACTGGATTTGGAATGAAACTTGACTATGTCACTGCTTGTGATTAGGTGTATGTTAGTTATTTGATAGGTGACTAATAAGAGCAAGAACAACAAAGAAACAGAGAGGCTCAAAACTCATTCTAAGCTACTTTTCTCCAAATGCTTGAGGGCTGCTGAGGGTAAATGTTTGTACAAGCCAGAACAGAGAACGAAGAAATCCAAAGAGCTGTAGCAGCTTTAAAGGACTCTCAGGAGTTCAGTAATGATTGCCCAGTAGCAGGAAGCCAGATGGATGTTCCGTGCTTTCCTTAGGGTGTCCAAACAACAAAGGCCTGCTGAGCAAACTGTAACATCTTGTTGTAGAGTTTATGTAAAATACACATACACTTACACTGTTAGTTGTTTTGAGAGGCTTTTATTCCAGCATAAAATTTGTTCTCACTGTTTACATAAATAACGATTTGGTTCAGAGAAGCTATTTTGTTGCTGAATATCACTGGCCATAGACTGTCAAAGGAAAGAAACACTTGCATAAACCCAGTCATAGAATCATAGAATCATAGAATGCTTAAGGTTGGAAGGGACCTCTAGAGGTCATCTAGTTCAACCCCCCTGCACACACACGGTCACCTAGAGCACGTGGCACAGGGGTGCATCCAAGCAGGTTTTGAAGATCTCCAGAGAAGGAGACTCCACAACCTCTCTGGGCAGCCTGTTCCAGTGCTCTGTCACCCTCGCTGTTAGGAAATTTTTCCTTAAGTTCCTGTGGAACTTTTGATGCTTCAGTTTCTGGCCAGTTTCTGGCCAGTTTCTAGTTCAGTCAGTGACCACCACTGAAAAGAGGCTGGCCCCATCTTCCTCACTGCCTCCCTTGAGGTACTTATAGACATTGATCAGCCTTCTCTTCTCCAGGCTGAACAGGCCCAGCTCCCTCAGCCTCTCCCCATAGGGCAGATGTTCCAGGCCCCTGATCATCCTTGTGGCCCTGCGCTGGACTCTCTCCAGCAGCTCCACATCCCTCTTGTACTGTGGAGCCCAGAACTGGACACAATACTCCAGATGCGGCCTCACCAGGGCTGAGTAGAGGGGCAGGATCACCTCCCTCGACCTGCTGGGGATGTTCTTCTTAATGCACCCCAGGATCCCCTTGGCCTTCTTGGCCACGAGGGCACACTGCTGCCTCTTGGTCAGCTTGTCATCCACCAAGAGGTCTTTCCCTGCAGAGCTGCCCTCCAGAAGGTCGGTCCTCACCCTGTACTGGTGTCTGGAGTTATTTCTCCCCAGGTGCTGGACCTTGCACTTGGCCTTGTTGAATTTCACGAGTTTTTTCACCACCCAGTTGTCCAGTCTGTCCAGGTCCCTCTGGATGGCAGCACAGCTCTTTGGGGTATCAGCTACTCCTCCCAGTTTGGTATCATCAGCAAACTTGCTGAGGGAGCACTCTGTGCCTTCATCCAGGTCACTGATGAATAAATTGAACAGGACTGGACCAAGGACTGACCCCTGGGGGACACCGCTAGCTACAGGCCTCCAACTAGACTCTGCACCGCTGATCACCACCCTCTGGGCTCTGCCGTCCAGCCAACTCCTAATCCACCTCACTGTGCATTCATCTATCCCACACTTCTGGAGCTTGCCTAGGAGGATGTTGTGAGGGACGGTGTCAAAAGCCTTGATCAAGTCAAGTTAGATGACATCCACCGCTCTCCCCTCATCTATCCAGCTGGTCATTCCATCATAGAAGGCTATCAGGTTAGTCAAGCATGACTTCCCCTTGGTGAATCCATGCTGACTACTCTTGAGCATCTTCTTGTGCTCCATGTGCCTGGAGACAACGTCCAGCATGAGCCGTTCCATCACTTTTCTGGGGATGGAGGTGAGGCTCACAGGCCTGTAGTTGTCTGGGTCCTCCTTCTTGCCTCTTTGGAAGACTGGCATGACATTGGCTTTCTCCAGCACCTCCCCTGCTCTCCAGGATCTTTCAAAGATGATGGAGAGCGGCTTAGCTATGACATCTGTCAGCTCCCGCAGCACTCTGGGGTGCATCCCATCAGGGCATGGATTTGTGGGTATCGAGTTTCCTTAGGTTCTCTCTGACCCAATCTTCCTCTACCCAGGGCAGGTCTTCCTCTCTCCAGGCTTCTTCTCTTGTCCCTAGGGCCTGGGAATCCAAAGGGCTGCTCTTAATGAACACCGAAGCAAAGAAGGCACTCGGCAACTCTGGTTTTTCTGTGTTATTCGTAACCAGGGTGCCCATCCCGTTCACCAGCATACCCACGTTTTCCCTGATCTTCCTTTTGCTGTTAATGTATTTGAAGAAGTTTTTCTTGTTATTTTTAATATCCCTTGCCAGATTGTGTTCCAAACGTACCTTAGCTTTCCTTGTCGCATCCCTGCATTCCCTGACTACGTTCCTGTATTTCTCCCAGGGGGCCTGTCCTTTTTTCCACACTCTGTATACCGCCTGCTTCTGCTTGAACATTGCCACAAGCTCCTTGCTCATCCACGCAGGTCTCCTGCCCCCTCTGCCTGCCTTCCTACACACAGGGATGCACTGTTGCTGGGCATGGAGGAAGTGCCACTTGAAAACTAACCAGCTCTCTTGGGCCCCCCTTCCTTCTAGAGCACTAGCCCATGGGATTCTACCATCCTGAACTCCACCAACTCATGGTCACAGCAGCCAAGGCTACACCCCATCTTCACATTTCCTACAAGTCCCTCTCTGTTTGTTAGCACGAGGTCCAGTAGCCCACCTCTCCTCTTTGGCTCCTCCACAACCTGCGTCAAAAAGTTATCATCAATGCTCTGCAGGAACCTCCAGTACTGTTTGTGCCTGGCTGTGTTGTCCTTCCAGTTACTGTCAGGGTAGTTGAAGTCTCCCATGAGATCATGAGGCAATAACCAACACACTACAGAAGGCCTCATGGACTTCCTCATCCTGGTCAGGTGGCCTGTAGCAGACACCCACCACAGTGTCTCCCACATTAGCCTGCCCTTTAACCCTTACCCACAAACTCTCAACTCGCTCATCCTCCACTCCCAGGTTGAGCTCCATGCATTCCAGTTGCTCTCTCACATAAAGAGCAACTCCACCACCTCGCCTTCCCAGGCTGTCCTTCCTAAAGGGCACATAGCCGTCCCTGGCGGCGCTCCAGTCGTGTGAGCTATCCCACCACGTCTCTGGGATTCCAATGAGATCATGACACTGGGACAACATACAGATCTCCATTTCGTCCTGCTTATTTCCCATGCTTTGCGCATTGGTGTACAGGCATTTCAGGGAAGTATTCGAGCCTGCAGGTTCCCCAGGAAGGGTGAAAGAGGACCTGCTATAATCATTTCCTACCCTTACTTCCCCACTACCATACTCCCGCTGGACACCATCTGACCTTGGCTGTGTAGTACTCATTGGTACTGATCACCGTGTCTGTGTGACACTCCTCCCTTCTCGTCTAGTCAGTCGTATGCGATGAATAAATCAGTTAAAAGGCAAGATAATGTAATACACCAGCAGCACAGTAAGAAGCAGACAAAAAGACTCAAGATACTTAAAATAGGGAAGGCTCAGTGTAAAGACATCAGCAGAATGCAGATAGTTCTATAACCATCTATAACCATGTTTTCTTTTCTTTTTTTTTTTTTTTTGATTGTGAGCTTCTGAGACCAAATAGAGTATGTGACAAATCAGATAATTTATTTCCAAGATTAATAAATAATTATGTTCTTAACATAAGATCCTGTCATGGAAAACACTTGTATGCAATCAGACATACTGCAACTGGATGCAATTACACTGATAAAGTTAATTTGATTTAGCCTACAATAGGTGGGATTTCTGAGCCACAATCTCTAGGAATGTTATGTGCACAAAAAACTTAAAATGGAATCAGTCTTTAAGATACATCTGCTGTGTTTTGCTTTGGATCCTATAGCAGAAGAGCTGCACATGACACAGATAGGTTCGTCATTTGCCGAAGCAGTCAATTAATGCATTACACTTGTATAATAACTTCTGATATTGTGTAGTAATATTAAATAATTAGCCTCCTTGATGAGCCCTTTTTTCCTGTGTCCTCTTTGTTTCAGCACTAATTTTGCATAAAGACACCAGGGTCATAATGATCAGAAGTAGACGTCAATAGCAAG
Organism: Tinamus guttatus; assembly: GCF_000705375.1. Next base: position 104,026 of record NW_010579888.1, on the reverse strand, counting down.
TTGAAATAAAAATGAGCTTTGGGGGAAAACAGAAAAATTAATTAGTTGGGCATGTTGAAGCCTCCTTATCATGCAAAAAGAGTGGAGTTGGTCAGTGAGAGAAAAAAAAAGTTAATTGGTTTACATCATATGGGTTGAGGGTTCATTTAATTAGGGGAGGAATGTCCCTTCTTGTCTCTGAGAGATACTAGGTCAGAACTTTCCTTTTTCCTATACCTTTCACACCTTTCCAAGAGATTCAGGAACTGATGAAAGGAACTGTCACAAGCTTTGTCCAGGGAGAATAAGGTGTTGCTACTTAAAATATCTGTAAAACAATGTTAATATTTCCACTCCAAATTTCAAGTGTTTTATCTTAGGAACATAAGACATGGATTAAAGGTGTTGTTATGAACATCTCTTCTTAACTTCAGATAATCCAATCCACAAATACATAAAGACCCATTTAACATAGAAAGGTTACAGATTAGTAACGCTGGAATTTGCATTCCTAAAAAAGGCATAAAGCTACTGTGAGATTCCATAATATCCCATTGTTATTCTGTTACTGTCTCTAAGTAATAAAATATATAATTTTCCTACTAAAATATCTCTTTATCTTTCCCAAGAATACAGACAATGTTAGTAGTATTCCTTAATAGGATTTTTGGCATTCTTTCTTGTGATAGAAATTTCAGAATCCCATTGCCTTTAAAAATTTTTAAATAATTATTTTTCCCATTGAAATCAAATATGACATTAATGACATATATGACAAATATGACAAATACTGATGACATTATCTGAAACAAATATATAAAAAATACTTTGACTGGGAAGTGGCTATTCACGTGGATGCTGTACAGGATAGACACATCATGCTATAAAATGACAGAAGCTATAAGGCACATATCCTCCATCACAACAGCAGTGAGGGAATACTGGTTAAAGATGATAAGATAGGGGACAGTGACAACAAGAGAAAACATCAGAGACAACATAGAAAATTCTGGAAAAAAATGTATTCCAAAACAGTGAAACATGACATTGAATGTTGGCATCAAGTGGAATGACATACCAGGCTTCAAGATGAAAAGAAAAAGAAAAAAAAAGGCAAGGGAAATCAACTCTAGCAAAAGATCAGAGTGGAATTAAGGAGGAAAACCAGATTTTTCTAGGTTAATTGACTAATAGCCATTTTCACTTTCAACACAGTTCCTAAGCATCATTGAACAATTTTGCAAAGCAGATAGGTGTTACCTCTATTTTCCAGATGAACTGCCTTGGACAGAGAAATCATTTAAGAAATGGAAAGGAGTTAGTGAGGCACTAAATAAACTGGTCAATCAGCATGTAGTCAAAAAGCACTACTGTACAGAAGGGACATAACTCCTGAATAGAGATTAGACTATTGCTACGAGCAAGATGATCCCAGGTTTAGATCAGGACATGAAGCAAAACCCTGGTAAGTCAGTGTACGTAGAAGGGGTGGTGTCAGCAGCCACCTTTACCAGGGACAGCACCCAATATGCATGCAACAGAACAGTGCTAGCAGGTGTCAGAACTCATAGGTACAAGCCATCAGATTCATAGGAAAAAGACATAGTGGTTCAGTTCCATTAAAAATGAAAACCTCAAAAACAAAAACAAAAACAAACCCCCAAACAGTTTGACTTTATTGATTTTATTTTCCCCCTTTTTTAATGATTTTGATGATTTTTTTATTTGTTTCAGATGTTATTATTTTTGTTTTGTTTCAGAATGGTTGAATAGCCAAAAGAATAGAGAAAGTACATTGAGAAGCTGAGAAACTGAAATTATCAGACTACTTTGGATAGAAAATATCATGACATTCTGGGGATGATTTTCTCTTAAATGACAATTGAATGGCAATGGAATCTCTCTCACCACTTACTTACTCATATACTAACATCCGAAAGTATTGTCATTTCTAAAATATTTTTGACTAGTTTTACACATGAGAAAGTCTCACAGAACAAAATATCTCAGGGGAAAGCTTACCGTATATTGGGTACATCACAGCTACTGATTTTAAAGATATTTATGACATTTGTGGAATCTGTGTTTATTCAGACAATTTGTGGTTGCTGCACACAAAACAAAGCAAAATAATCAAATTAGACCAAACCCTGCTGTATATAATCTGTTTTCTTACAATCAGCATTTGAAGGCTCACAGTGTCCCCGAGGAATAGTGATGCAATATGGGAAGGTCCATGGTGCATGTGTATGTAAGTATGACAGTTAAAGGGGCTGATGAGAACTCCTAAAAAATCATGAACCTGCTGCCATGAATTTCTCTGGCTCCCTGGGTCTTGGATTTCATTTTAGATGTGCTCAGCATGGCACATCTGTGTCCATTAGCCCATTGTGCCCATTACCCTGGGTAGAATTTAACCTTTCTTCCCCATGCTGGCACACAGAAAGGCTGTTGTTAGAGCCACAGCATGCCAGCAGGTGCAAGGTTATTTAAAATTTGGAAATATCTCCCTGCTGTTGCCTATGGAAATTAGAGTTCAGTACTGTTTCCTTTAATAAACAATAATATCAGGAGTTGTTTATGCTGCTTTTCAAAATCAGTTACTTTCTGTAGGAAAATCTCCCCCTGCTTTTCTTTTTTTCTTTTTTTTCCCCTGAAGGAAAGAATAATTCAATAAATCCCTGGATCCTTTAAAAACCACTCTTTGTCCTGCTGTGTGCTGTTCCCAGCAAAGTCTCCAAAGCACATATTCTTGCAGTTATGCGTCTATATTCACTTTGCCATGGCTATGATAAAGAGAAAACTTCTAGGTGTTCTTCATGTTAACAGTATTGAAATACTATTATTTTTCTGACTGTTCATTAGTAAACACAAGATATTGTCTCAGGTAAGTTAGGAATATTCCTTCTCCACAGACAAAGCAATAGCTGTGTGTGGGAGACTTGACCTTTTGGTAACTAGAGAAGCACAAGAAGCCTCTTGCTCTGCTCCAGTTGCTTCAGTTTGTTTTGGATCTCATAGCTGTTTCTTATTCTTCATGTTGCCACCATTATTTGGAAGGAAACCTAAATTAATCTGTCTGGAATCCTAAATTAAACGTCAATAATGAGAGTGGTTTATAGACTTGCTGCAGGGGCAGCTATGTCGAGGTAGGTAGCTCTTGGAACGACCTCTTCCTCCCAGCGACCTGCATTTGTCCCTCTATAGCCCATAGGCTATGAGGGATAGACATGTAATAAAAAATTATGATTATTTATCTGCTTCCCTAAATGTTTAAGCATGAATTTTCTAGAACGTGTATTTTCTTGTAGGTAATAAAGGTTGCCAGGTATCTGTGTCAGGACATCAACAGACTTACTTAATAAATATGACAATTTCTTCTCATTGTGTCATGATATTGTCGATATTTCACATTAAGTCCTATCCAGAAGATACATTTGAAAATCACACTAAAAAAATCTTTTTTTTTTAGTATTTTCCCTACCCTTCCAGATAGCTACCTGTACTTCACAAAGTATGCAGGAGTAACTTGCTCAATATTTAGCATTGATTAGCTGTTGCTTCAATTCTCCTTTTAAATATTCCTTGTATAATCCATTGAAGATTGCTAGTTAGGCACTGCAGAAAGAAAGATGCAAAAGGTAGTTAGAAAATAAATCACTCTTTATTGTTATTAGGAATATAATTTTTGTGTATAGCAAAATTCCTCTGTTCCCTTGGGATTGCTAGTCCACTTTCTTTCCACTTTCTGACAACAGAGTGGCCCAGGAAATAAATACCTGGCCTGGTCTCCAGCTCCAAGAATAACAGATAGTTTATTAGACTCACTAGATACTGTAGATGCTGTTTTTGTAATGCTGATACTAGATATAGTTCTAATAGGTTTTGATTTACATATAGCACTTTCATGAAAGATTGCTTGCTGGTCTGTGTGGACTTTGAGCTGATCGAATTTGAAGGCAGGTCAAATAGATTTTCCTAAACCATACATCACTTAATTACACTCAAAAATCTTTTCTTGCTCTGAAAAGTAATTGCTGGCAGGAGAAACCAATGCCAATATGCGTAATGTTGAAGAATTAGTATCCCAGCTCTCACCACTTCCTATAGTGATTTGAAATGTCAAATTCTGCTGAATGAATCCAAAAGAAATTGGTGATAATAATGAACTGTGGTAGATTTTCCTATTGGGATAATAACTCTGTCATTTTTATATTATATTTTCCCCTCATTCCAAATGTTTGAAGAATTGAGAAAGCACTGAGCATAATATAAACTTAGGATTTTTAGATGAATATAGGGAATACATAGGGGAATATAGATAACTTATAGTTCTAAATATATATTAAATATACCAGCATACATATAGTTACAAATAAAAGCATATTATGAGAAAATCTATTAGCTAAAATAATGCTTTGCTTTTCTGTAGAAGTTTGTATCACACTACATAACTTTGCTTACATTAGAAAATTATATTTTCATTATTATTCCTGTTTTTTTTTGTTTGTTTATTTGTTTGTTTGTTTGCTTGTTTTTTACCTGAATCTCATGCCTGAAAACCAGAAAAGGAAATATCTGCTGGAAATTATCACACAGGCACATTTTTGAGTCTAGACACTGAAGCTCATGGACTCCTCAATTAGAAGATTCGATATAAATATTAATTTATGCACATATAGCATAAGACCTCTTTATGCTCTTCCTAAATGGAGAGTTTATAGCTTCTTTTCTCATAAAAATAAAAGAGTTCAGAGTCATCCATAAATTTATGAGTTTGCGATGTACCATAGCATAACCACACAGAGAGATGGTCATGCTTGTATATATCTAAGGCTAGATATGAGCAGATAATGGTATATACTAACTACTAGGATAGTGACAAATATTTTGCTTGGGATTATAGAACCGAGCAAAGCATAGACGCAGTTCTGATATTGTATTTTATTTGTAGCTCAGTTAACCCCACTGACTTCTGATGACTTTTTCACAGAATCACAAAATGGTTGAGGTTGGAAGGGACCTCTAGAGTTCATCTAGTCCAACCCCCTGCTCCAGCAGGGACACCTAGAACACGTGGCACAGGGTCACATCCAGACAAGTTAGGAAGATCTCCAGAGAAGGAGACTCCACAACCTCTCTGGACAGCCTGTTCCAAGACTCTGGCACCCTCACAGGAAAGAAGCTCTTCCTCACGTGGAGATGGAACTTCCTGTGTTTCAATTTGTACCCATTACCCCTTATCCTGTCACTGGCCACCACCAAGAATAGTTTGGCCCTGTCCTCCCTACATTCTCCCCTCAGGTATTTATACAGATTGCTCAGATCTCTGCCTAATCTTCTCTTCTGGAGCTTAAACAGGCCCAGCTTGCTTAGTCTTTCCTCATACGATAGATGCTTCAGTTCCTTGATCAACTTCATTGCTCTGTGTTCAACCCCCTCTTCCTTTTCCCTCTCGTTCTGGGGAGCCCAGAACTGCACACAATACTCCAGGTCCGGCCTCACCAGACCTGAGTAGAGGGGGAGGATCACCCACATCGACCTCCTGGCAACACTCCTCCTGATGCAGGCCAGGATGCCATTGGCCTTCTTGGCCACGAGGGCACATTGCTGGCTCATGATTAACTTGTCAACTAGAACTCCCAAATCCTTCTCTGCAGAGCTGCTTTTCAGCAGGTCAATCCCTATTCTGTGCTGACTCATCTCTACTGGGTTTTCCTTGTATTCATAAAATGCTAAATCACGCATGGATATTCAAAGCAGAATCATACGCATACCGAAGTAGAGTCATAGCTATTTATCCATTTTGAGTTCATTATAATCCCCACTTTAAAAGAAAAGTCATTCTTACCAGAAAATGTTTCTTTTCTCATGCAAAAATCAGTATTTCTGAAATGTTAAATTAAGGTATGTTTTCTCCAATGAAGATCAAATTTAACATCAAAATTCAAAGAAGTGCTTATCCCCAGTTGGGAATAACCTACTTAGGGAAGAATTAGACCTAAGAAAATGATACTATTATCAAAAATAAATGTGAAGGCAAACAAACATCTTAGATATATGTTCACTGTTGAGCCCACTTAAATATCAAAATGCAAACTCAGCAATCGCTGTGTAAGTCATTGGGGATGACACCCGCACTGTCAAAACAGAATAAAGCTTTCTCAAAGTCAGTCTATGGAGACTATCTTAAGCTGTCAGAATGAAACAGATGCCAGCACAGATTATATTACCTCTAACAGACAAATAATAAGAAATTAATCACAAAGACTATGTTCTTCAATCAAATTGTACAAGTGTCTAAAGTGCCACCTGGCACTTTAAAATGATCTCTTTTAGATTTATAAGAGCGGAAACAAAGATTCTTTCCTTCCTCTTTACCCAGCCATTTCTTTTTTAATATTGCAGTTTAAAATTGACCCATTAAATTGCAATTGTTGTTGTTTCCTTACTCTTTCTGTGAAAGAACTAATTTTATGAACTGTTCAACAGACCTCAGACCTTGCTGTCTGAACACTACTACTTTACTGATTGAAATTATAAGAAATGAATAAGACAGACAATTATACATTACCATCCCAAAAGAAAGATGTGTGTGTTTTATCTGTGACATAATGCAGGTAGCAAAGACCTAACAGGAGTTCACCGGCTGCTAAATTTTCATGATGAATCAAAGCATTCTGTTAGTACCATTCCCATTCAAATTAGGGAGAGTAAGACAGGAGAGGCTTTCATAGCACCTATTATAATGCTTAAAATGAATATATGGCTAACATGAGAAGCGTAGGTAGACATGTGAATTTTAATATTTTGCCAGACAATGAGCTTGATGAAGCTTTCATAGGATTTTATGCCAACTTTAAAAAAGCCTTTTGACAGATACCCTCATTGTGTAAACAGCATTTTCAGTGAAATTTATTGCATACTGGGGTGACTTTTTTCAGCCAATTGCACTGCAGAGGTAACTCCAGGTGAGTAACACGCATGTGTCTGAGCTTTACCACAGAAACACCTAGATTTCTCACTAGTAATGATGCGGTCTGGTGGGATCGACTCAAGCCCCTATTCTGCATTCCAGAGCTGGATTAAATGAAACCATGCAATTATTATCACTAAGCTCTTCCTAGATACAATATCTGCAAAGTTTTCTGCTCTACAAACAAAATGATTTCTCTGAAATCTTTCTTTGTAAGACTAAAGATGAGGCCAAACTGTCCACACAAATTATGTTTGCTGTCAAGCTGTGTTATTCGCCATACTTTTGTTTTTACCCATCTTGGAATCAGTTGTGAATTGAACAAGGTTGTATTGTCTAGAGTTGCATTTTAGATATAAAGATCTGCTCCATCTTTTATGCTGAATGACGCTATGAAAATTAAAATTATAAATTTTGAAATTGTAAACAAAAGCAATAAATTTAATAATATTTTGATACATAATCATAATTTTATTGTATCATAAGTTCATGACACATAATCAGAAATTCTCCAAAAGCACAAAATAACAGGGTAATGAGATACTAATCTGAGCATAAAGTAGACTAGAAGGGTTTACAAAACCTGGATGTTACCTATTGCTGGGGGACGCAGCCCCCCTTTTATCCTAATTTCCCGACCGAGGGACGCCCTCTCCTTTTCCCCATTGGCCAAGGTACTCAGAAGTTACAGCCTTCCCGGCCCGCCTACACCGAACTCCGGCCTCCCGCCATCTGTTCTCACCTGAGCTCACCAACTCCTTTGTCCCCCTTGCTGAAGAATGTGGGGCAATTGCCCTATTTCCCTTCTTTGTAAAGGCCCCATCTCCTTGCAGATGGCTCCTTTTGTCCTTCTTGGCTCATGGCTCCACTCAGTCTCCCCTCCCTTTGTCCTGCTCTTCAGCCAAACTGTGGAGAAACCCCCTTATTGATGAATACAGAAACTTGAGCATTCCGCTCACTCCCTTCCTCCCTTCCCTCTCTCTCTAATTTTCTAAGCAATGGGTGGTTTCTTAAACAATTTCTAAGGACTTACCCACTGTATGAAGAACATTTTGCATTCACTGGTTTGTAATCGCAATAAAGCCTTTTGACCATGCTGCAGTTTTCATTTTCTGGCCAATTGGATTCACATACATTCTCAGACCTTTAGATTGTTAAATAATTGTTATCAGGACTTAAAGACAATTCAGTAGACACCCAGCTACATACAGTATGACTGGTAAGTAAGAAAACAAACATTTTGCTGGTTATTTGACATCAACACAAAGCAGGTTTAGTCAGTAGTTATTTATTTCCTGTAAACTCTCAGCTGCTCATTAAGTCAGAGCACTATCCTGCTAGTGACTGAGTGATGCTTGCCAGACTCTGACCCATTCTGAGAGAATTTAGCACGTGGTGTTTACATGCAATTGCTGTGTCTTTTATTTCTAGGAATTTTATCTAATAGTATTTCACATTTGGGAACTAAGGGCCTGTCACGGAACGAGTGGTGGTGGGGGATGAGTGACACAATGCACTTCACTCGTGGGAAAGGAATAGGAATAGGTTTTATTGGTAATGACAATGGTTTCACGAGATTCTATGGCAAGGTCACTTATTAGTTACAGGGCCGTGCAAATCACAACCCTTGAAATGTCTCTATCATATTAAACAATCTTGGAGCTTTCATTTGTGATTTGGTTTTACCTTCATTAGAAAAAATGAAAAATTACCAGCAGCATTCAATTCTGCTGTGACTAGCCAGGGCAGTCCTACAAAAATTTATACTCAACTTACCAAGCCATGAGTTTTTAAGTAGAGACCATTAAGCTCCCTTTTGAAATTCCCCTCCTCTGGTGTGCTGCACTTCTAGCAAATAGGTAACATGTTAATTTTGCTTGCATTGCAAAAATATGTGCTCACTCATAAAACTGAATAGCCCTCTTGCAAGACAAAGAGAAAATCTTATTAACTAAGGTCCAGTGTTTTAAGAGTGCACTCATCTTCTTTGTGTTTTTAACTAGAAATCATGTTAGGCCTATGTAATGAAACCTCTTGTTAAATGTATCAGGAAACGAAGGGTTTTCCACCTGACAGATGAGTGATTGGAGTGCAGACAGTCCCCTGAAGTAGCAACAATACTGCAACAATTAATTCTACTCCTTGATTAATTCTAAAGATAGCAATGGTCAAAAATTTAGGTTGGAGAAATTGCTGGTGTAGCCATAGCCTACCAGATGATCTAGTAGTATAAACTGAAAATAACTGCAGAGTGCATGAGTTTAAAATGAGCTAAGAGAACCCAGGGAAGGAAAGCATGACAACACCAACAAAACAAAACAAAACAAGACAGGACCTTATGGTAACAGGTTTACAAAAGTTAGAAAATACTTATAGAAAATATACTTGTAATTATAAACAATACTTAATTCTTAACATTTCTCATATAATTTTATGTTATCTCCCTTTAGTACCATAAAGATAGCTCCATTTGTGGCTATTTCACGTAAGGCAGCCTTTTGATACTTCCTTTTATCCTTGTGTTCCCTATCTGACGCAGAGAGAAATGAATGAAGGGAAGGAAGGGCTGTTTCCAAAGTGCAAGCATTCCTTCTGTTAAAATGGCATTTTATTATTCACTTGCTGTATATTTTCAACATGATTTCAATAATGTTATGTATCTTAAACACTACTATCCGTTCTTTCTGATTATTTTTATCTGCAGTACACATTGCATAATTCATGTTCAAATCATTTGCTGATGTAGCAAGGTGTTGCTCTTTATAACAATTGTTTGAAAGAAAAAAATCAGGATATTTAAATGGCTAATCATCTACTATGTCTGGGAATATATAAGCATTTAAATTACATGCTGATAAACTGATCAGAAAGGAATATTGGCAACTACAGAGTTTACTGAAAAAAAAAATCTGTCTTTGCATCTCTGGCATTATTTAAATAATAATTGCATTTTTAAAACTTTTTTTTCTTTGTATTCTTTTATTAAAAAAAAACAAATTATAGATAGAATTGACACAAAAATTCACATCATAAAGAGCACACCTTACCACATGGGTGATAGGATGCTATTTCTCATATACATGATTTAGTCCAAGCATTTCCTGAGGGTAAGAAAAAATATCTAATATTTTCTAAAAGTGTACTGAAAACACACCCTTTTTTGAGTGACTTGATTTCCCACTGTTAGAATACAATCTGGTAGCTACTGAATAATACTAAATGGATCAAGCAAAACAAAGCAAAATGTAAAACTAAGAATCGTTGGCTGACTTTATTGATTGCACCTCTGATAATTGAGAAATATGGTATCCTTATCTTCCTGTGGCTTTTACTACATTTAGAATCAGGAATTTCGTTTAGATTTTTTTTTTTTAGAAGTATTGTCCAAAATGGGAACCTAACATATCATCAGGGAAAGATGGATCGAAGACAGATGAATCAGTCCATTTGAACTCTATGCAATATCATGAAACAGGATCTTCTACATTTTGAGCACTTCTTTTCAGGAATGTCCTACTTGAAAAGTGCAGGTTTTCTATGAAAAATCTGCAAACATTCAACAATTTATTTTTCAGAATGTTAGGAACAATTTCAAAGGCTTATCAGAGAGATTTCTTACAAATGCCTGTAAGAGTTTATAATTCCTTTCTACTCTTCGTCAGCAAGTGCAATAACTACTAGGAAGTGACACCTACAATGTTTCTAGCCATAAGTATGCTCAGTCCAGCGGAAGCATTTCAGAAATTTCATGCAAACATTTATTTGAATCTACTAAGTGACTAGCTGGTGATTCACAGCAACTGAAGAATAAGGGCAGGTTTGAAACTGATTTGTAGCTAGAAGAAAAGAAACGAATTTGCAATGATTCTCTGTTTGGATTGTAGCAGTCATTGCACTGAATAAGTTTCAATGACTCTGTGACTAGACCCTAAGGTATGTTAAAAAAAAAAAAAAAAAGTGTGCGAGGAAAACTAAAAAATATTCTGAAAGGTTTACTTTGTTTGTTTTGTATTCCTGTTCCAAAATGTGAAAGTTTATTTATAAAGATGACTCATTACAAAAGTGAAAGTTTGATATGCTAAAAGTAGCTAAAGCATCTCACTCAATTTTCAACACGAGCAATTATTTGAGTAAAGACAGTGATGACTGCCAAACTGATTTTATTGTCCAATGACATAAAGGCCTATTTTGGCAAAATAGTGCAGCCTAGCTGACTTGAGGTCTTCAGAGAGAGATGGGAGGCCTTCCTGTTGAACTGCTTTTAGTCAAGTTATTGAGCTTCTTGTGGAGAAGATGCTCCATGGAGTTCTAAGACTTGTGGTGTAAACTGTCAAGGTCAGAGAAGATTGTTCCAGCCCTTACATCTGATACACTCGATTCTTCAGCTTTTGTGCATTGAATCACTTCGCCCTGAAGAAAAGAAAAAATTTTAGGATAATATGTCTCTTTGTTTAAGATGAGCTTTAAATATCCTTCTAATATTCATTGTCTTTCACCATTGTCATTTAAGAATGGTTTTAAGGACTGGGCTTTTCTCCTTCCTGTGCCAAAGACTTACTTAATTTTTCTTCCTGCTTCAAATGGGTAGTGCACCTTTATCATTAACATGCTGTATGCGTCTCCTTACTTGACTTTTACATTATTGCTCTAGCTATTACTATGCATGCATTATTTATATGGTTGACTATCAAGGAAAAAAGGCAAGCAATTTACTTGTCAAAACATATTAGAATGCATGACTTTAAATCAAAGTTGCATAGGTTGGTAAAAAGCTATAATAAATGTTCTTTTGCTAATATGTTAGTGTCATGCAGTGGGGATGGTCAATGCATTGACTAAGAAACCTGTAATCGCTTTAAAGATCCATTGAATAGAAGAACATTTTAGATTATTATGCCTTGCTTTTAATTGTGTAATATTAAGACTTAATTTGTGAAGACTGTATTATTTCAATATACAGGAATTCTAGCCTGTGCTTTAATGTTAATGTCAGATTAAAATAGGTGTTTGCTCAGTTTGAAAATTATAAACATTATGGAGCCTAGTAATCTAGAGCTAACTTACAAATATAGACCTGTGGACTTAAAAACATTTTTTTTCTCTGCAGAATGCATTCTTGCTGTAATGCAGATAATTCTGTCCTGTGGGATACAAATTTCAGGACTTCAATGGCGTCATGCTTCTGTTGTAGGTCACAGACTGCGAAATCAGAGTACCCAATTCTACATGAAAGATTCCTGAAAAACTGATGGAAGCCATCTGTTTCATGCAGAAGATGAATTAGCTTCCTGTGGACTACATCAATAAAGTATTTTGACAAATACAGAACAGTTTTCAGTGCCCAGTTACTTTACTACTTATGAAGATTCATTCTCTTTCTTTATGAATATAAACATCTTTTAAACAGGACTGTGAAAATTATTGAAGTTTAAATTCATTGGGCTAAACATATAGACCAAAATAACAATTTTTACTTATCTCAAGATATAAATTCTGGAAAAAGGGTAAAGAATCTAATGTCTAGAATATTTATTGTCATCATGGAATAAGTTCTTTTAAAAATAAATGCAGGCAGATCTTACAACAAAGGAAAGCAAACTCTTTTAGTACAAATATGTTCAAATGAAATACTTAGTGTCTTGAATTTCTTTCCTCATGTTGGGAGCATAGGTGTTGTTTGAATTCAACCAGATTATTGTTACTATTTATTAATAATAACTTGAAATAGCATTTTGCTTAAATAAAGCCTTCTCTTTATTCAAAATTTCAAACTATTTTCACAGCCATGTAATAAAAGAAGTGTATCAAATTTACAAACACAGCCATATTTTTATATCATTCTCCATCATACCTGATAATTTTTTCTTTTGTCTCCAGACCCACTTTTTTCATGAATTAGATTCAGTATTATCTTACATTCAAATGCAGACTAAAATGATTTTTCTTAAATTTATTCATGTGAAAATAAATTAACGTGAGAATGCAAAAATTTCTAATGATCTATAGAAAAAAAACCCTGGATATTAAAGAAAAGGTTAGGATATGACTTGATCAAGGTCTATTAAATATGAATACAGAGAAAGTTATTTGTCAGCAAGTCAAAGATATGACAAGATTCAGCGTGAGGAAGTTTAAACTAATCAAAATCAGAATGACAAAATTATTATTATTATTTTTTAATGAAAACAGGGGCTCCTGGAACAATTTAAATCTGCCTGTGATGATTGTTCAGCTGTTTGAAATTTCATTTATTATTATTATTAAGTTTCTAATCTTTTATATTTTAAAAAACAGAAAAGATAGGCATTAGCCAACACTTGTTTATACTAACTTATACTAACTGCTGCCCAAGCAATGGAAGACCTTTGTCTCGAAGAGCTTACAATCAGAGTATAGTGCGATAGGCAACGCGGTATGTCTTCATCAAAGTTTTGGTCTAGCTCTGTATGAGCTTACTGACTTGATGCCAAGGCATTAGTTTTTGAGGGTTTTTTTTTTTGTGTGTGTGTGTAATTCAGGACACTAAGACAGATTAAAAAATGTAAAGGCTGTTATGATTTTTTTTCCATATGGTCAAAGAGTAATCTTTACTTTTGTCTCATCTCAGCCTCTTCCTCTTTCAAAGTTTGATCAGGATGAGTTTCACAGTTGTTTGCTGGAAAAAAAAAAAGAATATTAAATGAGTCGTTTTCACATTCTTCTTTATGATCTCATAGGAAGTAAAAGTACATTTTTTACCTAAGGGAAACATCCCATTTTTAGGGATTGCCTATTTGTCTGGCTGTAAAAGGTGTTAAAAGAGGAAATAATTATTAAGGTTCTGCAGGGGAAGCAGGGAAAATCATTTATATAATATTATTTGTATAGAGTTGCTTTTTTAAAAAATCATGTCTGTGAAAGCTAAGCAATTAGTTATGTTCCTTGTGTGAAAAGAGCAAGAAAATCCTAGGTTAGCTATTTAAATAGGCTGTACCAAGATTGTGTTTGATATATTGAAATTATATTTGAAAGAGGAAAAAATGCTTACAGACAAAGGAGAAAATTACCAGGTTTAACCGGGTTTTATTGTAAAGAGATTGATGGACATTTGTGGGCATATGCAAATACGTTTAGTCAGTTCTTCAGTGAAAACAACATTGCAGATAAGAAAAATGCCATCTTCCTGCTGTTGTACTGTGCAAGACACATGAAGTCTGGTTGGATTTTCTGTCTCTTCATAAACCTGATAAAGGCAAGAAATTATTCCAAGCAGACAATAAGTAAATGCCAACCATTTATTGTAAATGGATTATTATGTTTTAAACTGACTAGAGAATCTGAACAGGGGAAAAAGAGAGCAGTCTATAGTATGCACAGCTTGTTTTAAATAGGTGGAGAGGGCTCTGGAACTATGTGACCTGACTGACTGTTGGAATGGCAGCTTGAAGGTCAGATGGCCAGGGCAAAGGCCTCATTCAGAGGCTATGGAAGTGATGGGATTTTTTTCCTCTAGTTGAGGAACTAATGTGACATACCATAACTAACCAAATGTATATGTCAACTTCAGAGTGAGCTGAGTAGTTCATAGACTCCACTGATCATCTTGGCTACATCTCTGTTGACTATGACGGGAACATACGCATCTAGCTCACATTACAGAACTCTAGCTGTAAATATCTACATAAAGGCACTCAGATCTGCAAGTAAATGCTACACTTAATATTTCTATGTCCTATCTAAGACAGACTAATCAAAAAAGCCCAGATGATTCATTTTCAAGTAACACTTTAGAGCCTATATAGGACACCCTGAAATGAGAATTGCCAGAAGCTCAGAGAGACACAGAAATATTAATACAGGGATGCTCCAAGCCAGCCTTGGAGTTCTCTACTAGATTCTGCTCTGGTGAATGGCAGTGCCTCTAGAGTAGAGAATTTCGTATTCTGCTTAGCAAAGAGTAAACTTTATTCACACAGGAGGTGGAAGGTGTGATGCTGATAGTTATGCTGAGGAGAGAAAAGAAACAGTCAAAGTTTCTCCCACTTGTAGTGTCCCAGCAATAGAGACAGAAATAGAACTAAAATCTCTTGCCTCCAAGAGTGAGACTTTTTAGTAAGAGTTCTTGGTTTCTACTTTTCCTGAAGCAGTCCTTTCACTTTGCCCTTTGTTTTGTGGCATTATTTTTGGCTTTCCTCCTTGCATTCTTGTTGTTTATCAAGAAGTCTTACCACAGCCTTTCCTTTAAGCTATACATATATAAACTCCTATATGTGTATATATATATATATGTATGTATATATATGTATTGTATAAACTCCTATATGCTGCTAATGCTAAAAAGATATAATGATAATTTTTTTAAGGTCAAAGTAAATAGAAGATCACCTTTAATGAGTATGTTGACAATACAAGAAAGGATCTAGTCTGCCGCAAGCTTTATAAATATACTTTAGATAGGAGGCTTATTTATGTAGGATATGACAAACTTGCTTAAGCTCTATGATCTTAGCTAAGAAGAAATTTCTGTGGAAGCTAGTTATCTGTCGTGGGACTGATACCAAAAGAGTTCAGAGATTATCGAAAAGCTTTGTGAAAACAATATGCATATAGGAGGGGGGAATTCACCCACAGGATTTTTAATTTTTAACAGTTGAATATGAGGTGATAAGACTAAGCTTAGAGACAATAGGGTATTTTAGAGAATCAAGACTCTTCTAAATATTGCATCATGTATTTCATCCTCTTAATGAAGCTGGGGAAAGCTGATACATATTGACCTGATGGAATTAAGAATATTGTGGGTTTTTTCAGTAATGTTTTCCTTGGCCTTTTTCATACTTTGATGAAGGTTAATTATCTTTGGGTCTTTTATCCTACATGTTCCTTGGATGTTTGAATAAGCAAAATGATATACAGGTCATATATGAATTTATTCTTTTTGTTTTAGACTGATTTATATATTCTACCTAATTTATACTGAGGAATAGTATTCTGAAGGAGTTTTTCTATATGGATGTGTGCCCATCTTTTGGAATGGTTAGTAATAAGAAATGGGAAGGAACAGCACACTCAGATATCATTAAGAAGTCCATTCTTTGCCCAAAGCAAGATCATCTATAACAAAACTGTTCTTAACAGGCACTCATCTAATATGTTTTTTTAACATTTTCATGACAGAGGTTCCATGAACACCTTAAGCAATCTGTCATAGATGGCTGAGGTTGCAAGGGCCTTTAGAGATCATGTTTAAGTGTGTTTAGGAAAGTGGTCTAGGTTCCTTGTTCAAGCACAGTCAAATTAATCTATTCAAGTGCCTGTCTGTCCTTAGCTTTAGGAAAGTTAACAAATATTCTCGGTTTTGTAAAATCAAGATACGTAATGGAGTTTAACAGTAAATGTCCTTTACTGAGCCATTCTCAAAACAAGACATATTTTGAAAGCTTACTCTAGGTGCTGAGTGGTTAACATATACCTTTATTCCAGAAGATTCATGCATATTTCTATGATATTTTGATGGTTATCCGAAGAGGGAAAAAACTTACACAGAACTTTTCCTTATAGTGATGTCACCAGAGAATATAATGAGAAGCCTTTATCACTTTAAAAGCTGTCTTTATTTAAATGTAAACAAGAATATTTCTAATAGAGAAATTTCATGGTGAATATAAAAGATGGAATAAGCAAAAAAACAAACAAATAAATAAGATATAAAAAGTAATTTCTCCCCATACAGTTTGCCCATGGTAGTTTTCTTCAAGGAAAGGAAAGGAAATATAACCTCTGATTTCAATCAAAACAGGCTTAGATGTTGCAATCAACTCTGCATGATGCCTTCTATTAAAGACATTTTTCTTTTCATCAGACCTGTCCTTACGTTTTCGCCCTAATCTTTTGTCAGTCTCTCTCTTTTCTGTCCTGATATGGCTTTTTATCTGAAAATTTATCTCCCAGGGTGGAATTGGATTATTCTCTTCATGGAATTCAAGTTCTCAAATTCTGTTCTGCAAAGTGGAATTTCTCGGCTTCCTCGAGGGAATACATGAACAAGATTAGGCATGAGCTCTGGTTGGAAGAGTGTAATTGCCAAAACAACATGAAGAGTGGGCTAGTAATTTAATAAAATGAATAATGGTATGATCCTGATCCCAGGGAACCGTTTTCTAGACTCGTGTGCAAGGAAGGATGGAGAGGTAGCTGAAACTAAATGTTGTTCTTAATATATATTTAAAGTAAATGAAAGACAAAAGGTTAAACTTACACATAGATTGAAATATGTACTTAAGCATCAGAAATAAAGGTCCAAAGTAAAACAAGAAATAATGTAGAGACAGATCTTCTGGTGTAAATCAGCGCAGTTTGATGTGTTGTTTAGTGTTATTCCTAAAAACAGCTGACACCATAAAGATTCAATTAGCTAAGGTGGCTGAGAACAATGTCTGGTGATCACTGAGTGATGAAGAGCTCCCAGATTCCAATAGGACAGAGCAATTATGTTCAGAAGACTCATTCTGTACCTTCAGCGTTTGTCTGTTGACGTGATTCAAAAACAAGCAAAACAGAAATCAAGGACAGTAAATGCAGCCTGCAATTCTCATATAATTTCTACAGGATAGATTTCCAAATTCTTACTGAAAGTTACTGGGAGACATGTATCTCCATTCCTTTTGGATCTTTGAAAGTCTATTACATTTGTCTTGTTTCCTGTTTCAGCCACTAAAGAGCTTTTTAAGCTGTGGTTGAGCTCCTGTGCCCTTGAAATCAGTAAGTTTTGCCACTGTCTTTATTGCAGCAGAATAAAGACCTCAAGAAGGAATCCTGTATGAACTGCATTTCTGAGCCTTTTCTGACTGCTTTGCATAAGTAAGCATTTATTACTTTCTTCTGTTATCTACTTACATTTCTGATATCTTTTTTTAGGTGACTGACACAAATATGGAAGGAATATCTACATTAGCAGCATTTTATCTCACCTTTCCATTGTCTATGGCTTAATTAATTCAAATATGCTTTTATTTAAATTACTTTGTAAAAAATGTGTTATCAGGCAGCTTGCAGAATATTCACAGAGATCTTTTAAAAGTAGTGCAGAAGTCATTAATAAAATTCAATAATATTTTTTGGCATCAGGTATAATGAAAAGACCAACATTATTTGAAATAAAGCTATATGACTGGGGGTTTTCCTATGATTTCATGAAGAGATTTGGCTGTATGAGCCATATGCTATTATTAATATGCTTTTTTTTATTCTTTGAGCAGGTTGGTTCCAAATCAGAACTCTCTCATCCTAGAGACTATATAACTAGAAAGCAAGCCAAAAACAAACGGTGGATTGAAATCTTGTACTGGACAGTGGAAAATGAAATCGGACACTCAGCAATTTGAAAGCTTAAAAGGCATGAATAATATTGTGAAGGAGAAAATGCCTAACAGATCAGTGCAGGATTTTGCAGTTCTTTGTTCCTTAGGCTAGGATTTAGTTTATAGAATTCTACTTAACTTTTTGTCTCATGCAACTTGCAAATAGGTCATTCTGCAAAGTTCTCTGCCAAGAATTTTGAAAAAAAATACTTTCCTCTAAGGATTTATAACATAATTCTGTCTCATTATGCCTGGTGTTTTGCTCCTCATGTTATGATATCCTCAAAGAGGAAAGAAATAAAACAGCTTGTCTTCTTGACAGGAAGGCACAAACAGACTGGAAAAATTAGCTTCAGGAATTAGACAATATGATGATACCAAGCCATGTGCACATCTGAAATGATCTTAGAACAAAAGGAAACCTCTTAAAGAGTGTATGAAGTTTCCTATGAGATGGAAATGAAAAGGAGAATCATTTCAAATTCCAAGATATTTTATTGATAATGAAGAAATGAATTTTTATCAGAAAAAAATGAGGCTCTTCTTTATAAGGTATTTCAGCCTGATTATCATTGATTTTTCACAGTGTAACCTATTAAAATAAATGCATCTGTTTGCCAACCTAATATGTAGTAGAAATTGAAGTATTTGAACATTTTTAACAGAGAAGAAGAAATCCTAAAACTTGCATTTAGTCCTGTTTGTAGATTCCTTCAACAGGTTTTTGAACTCTCACTTAAAGTGAACAACTCTTCCTTTATCATGCAGACATTAAACAAGTCTACATTAAAAAAAAGGAATTCCATGCGTATGGAAACTCAAAGACTAACAAAGAAAGCTTCCTTTGCCACCTGGATACTGCAGGGATAAGCAATCTTTAAAACAAATATTGGATTAATTTCATATTAAATGGAAATAAATACAAAATTATAAAAGGGACCTTCATAGTAAAAGTTTGGAATGTTTTCTAAAAGTTCAGGTTTGGTTTTGTGAGATGCAAATTATGCAGGTCTGTGGGCAACAGAAGAATTGCATACAA
Organism: Tinamus guttatus; assembly: GCF_000705375.1. Next base: position 84,693 of record NW_010579888.1, on the reverse strand, counting down.
AGGAAGGCAAAAAAGAAGGAATAGAAAGAGCATGTCAAAAGGTCCCTGCTTCCTTCACCCTTTACTCCCTGGATTGACTTCACTGCTGTGTATTGTCATAATATCAACCACCTTCTCACATTTCTAATGGAACCCTGCCCTCGAAAGAGAATAGTGCAATGCTCAGCTCTCCTGAACCAGCAATCATTAACACAAAATTATGGGCCTGTGGAGAAATGCATCGGTGTGCTGTGAACCAAATGAAGAATTTCATGCAAAGAACTGTTCTAATCTTGGTCAAATCTTCTGGCAAAATATTTAGTATGCTAAAGTTCCTTTTCTAGCACTTTGTGATAGTCATAAATCTTCTGATTGTTATAAGTTTTTCCTTGTTAGGGGAGAATTCAGCAAGAAGAGTAGAGATATCTAAACAGATTATAGCTTCTTGATTGTTAAGGCTTTTTGTGTATGCTCTAATTCACCTTTATTTTTGGGATAGTGTGGAAGAATTGCTTGAAAGGGAAGAACTTAGAGAAAAACTAGGCCCTAGCAGAAGTTTTGACATTACAGAAGCTTGCTTGGGATGATACACAATTGCTACTTCCAGGATGGTTGGTTTGCATGGTCTCTGCTCCTCCACAATTCCCTAAGCAACACAACCTGCCCTCCTTGCAGCTGCAAAGAGGAGTAACAGAGGATGGAGCGGAGAGAGGACACTGTGGCCAAACTCTGTTGCATTCCCTGTGCTGGGCTGCTGATAAGCCTCACAGTAGCTGCCCAATGGGAAATACATGATGTCTGGTGCTGAGCCAGCAAAGGTGGCAAATCACTCCTTTCAGATGAACTTCGCTTGAACTTTGATCATTATAAGCTCATTATAATGTCAAAACACACCTCCATCCCAAAAGTTACCCACCTCTGAGGTACGACCACTCCCCACTGAGCATGCGCTCTAGATTTTCAATTGACTGTACCTTTAAATAAAAGTGAGAAAGAAACTTTTCCACCAATCAATAACAATAGTAAGTATGACTATAGTCACTCAAGCTCCACCTAAATGTAAAGAAGAGGTATAAAAGGTGAACTAAGGAGGAAAGAAGGGAGAGGAAAGATTACATTGTAAATCTTGGATCAGTCGATGCACTGAATCCCCTTTCCTCCCCTTGGTCAGGACACCACCTGAGGAGACTCAGAAGTGAGAGGGAAGACTCCATCGTAACTTCTGGATCAGGAGACTCAAGACGAAAGCCCTCTCCCATCTTTTGGGGTGAATTATGATTGCACACTTGTACATCAGAGCTAGCTAAAAATCCCACGCTGTAGTAGAGAATTTCCTGTACTGACATCTGAAACTTGCTTTGTAAATGTTGCATTTGAATAAATCATGCTACTTGCGAACTTGACTACTTGTTTGGAAAGCAATATCAGACCTATCGTTGATAGACTGTTCGTGAATCCGATAATGTCAGAGTCAGGCATATAGCTAACACAGTATTTGCTATCTCCTTCCTCCCCCACCATGTATTTTAAATTGCAGCAAATAACAATATTGCATCTCTGCATTTGCCCTATGTAAAAAAAAAAAAAAAACACATAAAAATACTATGCCTGCAAATTTTGCAGCAAATTTCAGTTATCTGCAAAATTACTCATGTGTTTTGAAATTGTTCTCTTCATAGTTCCAAAACCCCCCACACTTCCCATCACCTCCAGTTATCCCAGCTCTTTAATGTGGGACTGCAAAGATGGGAAATAATGACCTTAGAAGATCTGGTGGAGCAAACAGTCCACTGTTGCTCCTAGAGGATATCTGCTCTCCTCATAAGAAAAAAACCAGCATTTTCAAGCCCTTCCTCATGTTAGTTGTTTTGAAAATTCAGTTTCAAGCTGAATCAGACAGCCAAGCCTTCAGTCAAGCTATCATCCTTTCAAAGAAGGGACTTATTTTCACTAAGATATTCCCTTTTCTTCCCTTCTCTCTTTCTCCTCCTTCAAGCTTTTTCTATGATGTTACATGCAGTTTTTTTAGGTTAGAGTAAATCTAGCTAGCAACCCATCTGTAATTTATAAATCTGTCTCATCCTTACTTTCTATCAGCTATTACTTGAAGAAGTACTGAAAAAGGCTCTCAAAGACTGTTGTGAGTCTTTCTTATTATCCTGGGGACACACGTAACACCCCCAGCATCACTAATTGATATTCACTTTTTTTTTTTTTCTGAGATTTATCTTTTCTCTCACCCATCTGGATCATCAGATATTGGTGGAGGCTACTGCATGGTTTGGCCTGCAGGCAGAACCCAGACCTGTTCCAATGTTTCACACATGAGGCAGAAACTTGGAGAATTCTCAAGGTCCGGTGCAGTCATGTCATCAGAGCAGTTGTTCTCCTCTGATCTTACCAAGGACAAGAAGGAGCAGCAGGCCCACACCCAAATTCTGTTCCACTTGGCTAGGACAGGTTTGGAAATCTCTAGTGACTGGGAAGGGTTTATCACAAGAGCAGATATGATCTGATTGATAGGCTTGAGTGAGAGCAGAAGAGATGGGGGACCACAGGAAGACGAAAATCTGTGGCTCTGTGGAGATGCTTTCCTGCAATATGATGTACTAAACATTACTTTTAGATAAAGACATAAAAAAGATTCATCATTGTGCATGATTCACATTTATAAAGCAAAGACACAGGAAAACATACACATAGAAAGCACCTTGTTCTGCATGTTCAGATGAAGAGGGAGAGCTAATATGTCTAATATATTAGACCAATCCACATCTGAATCCAAAATAATGAACGCATGAGTTTCTAAGGTAACATATTTAGCTCCATTATCCTCCAACAACTTCTGAGACTTAATTAAAGTTTGCTGCATTTTGGTATCACCAGATGGATAGCACTATAGAAATGCAAAGTGCTTTCTGTTATAAACACTTTCCATTTGCAGATGAGCATTGGGCTAAAGAGCTGTGAAATGTAGTCAGGTGTTTGGACAGAGGAGTGAGTTGGGTGCTGTCCAGGTTCTTGGTAGTACAGAAAATTTTGGAAATGTTCTCATCTTTCCTCAAGAGAAGGCCAGATCAGATATTTCAGAAGTTTAATATGCTTCCTTTAAAGTGCTACAGATCAAGGGGTTTCTTAACACATTTGTTTAAAATCAAAAAATACATTTGGACTTTTGCAGAGTTAAGATTTTATTCTTGTGTGTGTTTTTAAGTCTTCTTGGACATTCATGAAAGCCATGAACTACACACAGACAGACATAGTGCATGCAAACTTGTATGCATACATATTTTGCTCGTATCCAGACAGCAGTTGATTCCTGGCTTTCTAGTCAGGAGTAGCAGGAGGTTTATGGAAAACTTCATGAAAGGGCTGGGTGTGTGGGTCCAAGGCATATGATGAACAGATATCCTAGATAGCCTGCTGTAATATTTTACTTATGAAAATTTTTAACAATTAGTTAGGACTGTGCCGCTTGCTTGTTTAGGAGAGGTAGGAGCACAACAGCTATCCATTAAATGTGGAGATCTTAATGAATAAGAAGGGCTATTCTTCAGAGCAGCCCTATCAGTTCTTACAACCCAATTGTTTCAAAAGATAGTGGTATAAAGCAGAGGCAAAAATGTAGAACTAATGGACTCAGTCGGGTAGTGAGGGAAGTATTGGGTTTCTGGGGTTACATTTGTACCTGATGAAAAATTAGCATCAGAAGATCCTTCTGCATCTCTTGTTTTGGTCAGATCAATTACCTAATGCTACAGAGATACTGTAGTTTTTTTGAGGACTGCAAAGTACTATGTTAATTAGATCTAATAGGAAATGTCAACTCTGACATATTAAATAGTCTCTTTAATTATGGTAACGAATTACTGTGGTTGTTAGACTAATGGCCTTTGTCATTCACAAAGATAGGGCATGACTGTTACAGAAATACAGTGAGAATTAAAGTGTACAATAGAGGCCAATTCAGAACATGCACATATTCCAAAATTCTCTTTCTTTTACTTCCTTGAAATAGTTTTTAAATAGAAAGAAATCCCTCCATTCCATTAGTCCCCTGTATAATACAAAAAATCCCAAATGATTAAGCAGGAAATGCAACATTTCCACACCAGTGGTTATCATTATTTTCCCCTAATATGTCTCTTTGCCCAGGACCGTGCATAAGTGTTAGTTATAGAATGAAATATTAAAATAGAAAGTTTATTCCAAACATCTCTTCCCTAATAATTTCCTTAGATTGAATCCCTTCTATTTTCCTTTCTTTTTCCTATTGCAATTTTGGAGACATTTATCTCCAATCTGATAGGGTTTAAAAGCGTCTTAGCCAGATCTAGCAGGATTTTTTAGACTTCCTTCCAAGAAGCAATAATTTTGAAGATGAATACCGAGATGCAGATAATAGAACTGAAAGTATGATAATTCTAGCATTCTCAGAGAGCAAAGCAGCAGGCTATCACGTCAGGTGATGAATACATTTTTAAGCAAGAGCTCATTCTTTTAGTTTCCACCTTCACCTTCCAGATAGGTGCATGAATGTTTCTTCTCTGCTGTTTGTCATTATACTGCTTCTCATTGCGCTAGAAGTAAGGGTCATGCAGTTCCCTATGTAACTTCTCTATGCTAGTTTTGATCCCCGTCCGCAGCATTATTTTAAAATGGGAAGATCTCTCATAGACTTCCATATTTTGTAAAAATTTGATCTCAAACTTCTGCTTGGGTCTGCAAGCACCTTCACCTGTTTAGGGAGAAGCAATGGAGGTGGCATAGGGATTGTACTGAACTGTGTGGTAATGATGCAGAAACTAGAAGAGAACTCTCAAGTCCCTTAAATTAAATGTAAAAACTCTCCTTGGCATCAGGGAACTGGATTTCACTTTGGGACTTTATGTCCACTTTGGTAAAAAAGCAAAAAAGTAATCACAATATATCAATTTCTAATGTATATTGTGTTTATGTTCTTGCTACCCATTCACACATAAAGGCTCAAGACTTTCTTATGAATCAGGTTGGAAGATGCGCTCATTTTTTACCCAGTTCGTGTTTTTTCTGCTTTTTGTAAATATTTCATTGCAAATCCCCAAGCTTCTAGAAGCTTTAGATAATTAAGTTAATCTACAACAGATTTGTTTTGGGAGTGTGTCCGATTCACCATTTGCTAGCAACAGAAGTTTTCCAAGGGCACTGCTGCATGGAGTTTAGGTCATTAATAGACTGAGGCACTGTATGATCTGTGGGATGGCACCATCCATGTAACAGTTGCCAGGTCTGTCCTGTATTGTATAAACATGACAGTGTCTTTTCCAAGAACAGTTGGAGAAAGATGAATTCACATGTTCTTATATCCATGGCAGATGCTTTCCCTAAGGCGATTAAAAATACAGAAACAAAATATTCGCCGCTTATACTTTTCTTTCTCAAGAGAAAGGAAAGCTCACGAATATAGCACAGTCATTAAGGTGATTAACTTGCTGGTGTGTGGTGTGTTTGAAGTCTGGTGGATAGCCCTGGATGAGAATCTGGCTATGAGAGAATAGCTGTGTACTTAATAGCTAGTCCCACTATAGCTGTAACTGTAGCTATTTCTACTTCCTTTCATGTGTGGGTAATTTGCAACATCATGCATGCTATAAATTTCCCTCCTGTGTTTTGTTGTGCTGATAACAGAGTATTGCAGTCTCTAACCATGAGTTTAGCTTTCATATATAATTATGAAACAATGAATGCAGACAATGAGATAAGAGTTTGGCATCTTGTTTGGTGATTATCTGTAATATGTACAAATGAGCAGGGAAAAGAAAAGGAGAAACAAAAGAAAGCGCTTCTTTTCTCACTCACTTCTGAAATCAAGCTCACATAAGCCTTTCACATGGTATTATGACAGCTCAAAATAATGTCAGTCCACACTGCTAGACTCTGGGGGAAATTGATTGTATTTCAGTCTCCTACAGCTCAACACATGTTGTTTCATTAGGAAATGCTCCAAGGGAAGCCTTTCCCCAGGGCAGTTGAAGCTCAGAGCTACTCGCCCTCCATCTCCAACCTCTCTCTCCCAATACTAAGCACCAAAGACAAGCAAATGTAGAGCATCCTCTAGGGTCCATCCCTAGAATCCTCTACTATGTTTCTCTCCCATCATTCACACTCTTCTTTTCATTTTGAAGTCCCAGATGCCAGTCGTTGTTCCTGGTACTGAGGATCTTTAAAATGACTTTAAAAATAACCTCCTGATGTGACTTTCACTTCTTTGTTCAGAGGTGAGGCAACTTTTCAGATCTCTACATGCATCTTGTAATCAAAAACACAGAGGTAGAGCATTCAGAGAACTATTGACTTTGTCCTGGATTCTTTGCGGAATTACAAAAGAGGATGACTTACTGGTCAGGTTTATATTAAGCAAGAAAAAAATTAAGTTTCAGCTTCAAGCTGAATTAATACTTACTTCTGGTAAGATTTATATGGATATGAAAATGTTGTTTTTAGTGCCTGAATATGTTGCTTGTGAAATCAAAACTGAGCCCCTTTTTACAGCTCTGTTGTAACTGTAAATCTGGAGGTGCTGGAGTAATTACTGGAGTAATTATGCCAGTAGTGAACACTTGGCTGACTGCACTTTTGTTCTGCATGCACAATATTTAAATGTACATTTTTTTGCTCTATGCACAAATACTTAAACAGACGTTTTAGTAATGAGCAGTGCTGTAAACTTCACAGCACAAAAAGACCAAGAAAAGTTGGAATTTGCAGAAAAAGCTTGGAAAAATATATTTTTCATTGTAATTCTGGTTTTCTTAAAATCAAAATGTTCTATATCAACCACCAAATTTTAGTGGCAATTTGAAACAAAAGCTGCAAACAAGTCTGGTCACAGCAGAGTTCTGCCTATGGGGCGTAAAGGCCAAATGGGATGTGACGGCACTTTGACCACCTGCAGAAGCAATGTGGAAGCCTTTAGTTTGACTGCTTCTCTTCCCCAGGCATATGTGGGCATTCACCAAACCGTCAATCCCAAAGGGAAAAAATACATGTTGGTATGACCATTCTCTGTTGATGATCAACAAGTTGATTAATCTACTTCAGCTTTTCTTAGAAAGACTTTGTTCCCTATTCTTCCCAGATTTTCTGGGATATTTTGCCAGAAAAAAAAATTCTCAGCTGGAATCCTAGGACTTGCAGAATCTACTTCATGGAGGAGTCTGCTTAGTGAGCTAACAGTACTGTGAGGTGGGAAGTGCTGAGGGTACAGGCTGGTAAACTCAGATGAGACTTCCTGCCTCACTTTCCACACACCACAAAAAATTTATTTCCGAAACAATTAAAATGATTTTTTTTTTTGAAATTAGATTTCCTTTTCACAGAAAAGAATAACTATTTTAATTTTAAATTGGGTGGAAAATATTTCTCTAAACTTCCAAATCCTTTGTGAAATAATTCCTGTTTTTGGTCCTGCATTAAGAATACTTTTTGTCTTTCAACATTTGTCATTAAACACCTTTTAATGACTCAGATTCACATGAAACTGAGGAAAAAGCTGGTTTTCTAAAAGATAATTTTGGCTATTACTTAGTTTTATTTCACAATTTTCCAATGTATGCCAGTGAAAGACATTGCGCAGTAGTTTAATTATTATCTTATGCTGTGTGAGCATCCTGTGGGGAAAAAAAAAAAGATTATAAGAAGTAGAAGGAGGAGATAAAATATCCTGACACAAATTAGTATTTAACATACATTTTGAAATCAGTCTGCTGCTGCTGTTCCTATTTCTTCAGCTCTTTAGATACAGCATGCCAGAGAGCCCATCAATTCTATTTCCTCAGCAGAATGTGGAACTGCTTTGTGTTTTTCCATTTAACGACATATTTCCCCCGAAAAGAACAGACATCTGAGGATGGTTGCAAACATTCACTCCATCAGTACTGAGAGCTGTAAGAATCTGACTTCTAAATGATTCAGGGAGAAACACTATTTGTCCACATAAGATGAGCATATTTTTCAAGTTAGGATACCAGGGTTTTCTGTCTAGCAGACCAATGACAGCTACAGTTTAATCAAACTGACACAGTAAATAAGAATGTGTTCAATATTTAATGTGCAGTATGTAAATAGCTCCTCTTTGTTCATGTTTCTATTCAGTTGCTCAAGGAAATGACTGAGTGGATATGCTCTAGAAAGATATTAAAACATGAGTGCCATTTAATAAACCAAAAGTACTATAGATTTTGTTTTCAATTAAAGAACTGATGGAAATTGGCTTGGAAACATGGATGTTCATTTCTGTCCTAGTAAAATTTGCAAATGAACTTATTAGTGAGAGAAGTTTGTGACAGAAATGATTGTGCCTGGAAATGATCAACAGCAATTTCCAATGAATGCTTTGGAAATACTGACATAAAGAAAATCTTTGTAATTTGCCTTTTATGCTTTACAAAGAAGATTAGTAAGGAGAACTCAAATGAACCTATGCAAAAAAATCAATAATATATATAAATGTAGAAAGGAAAATTGTATTATCTTTTCTTTAAAAAAGTAATAAGAAGTTCATACATTTAAATGGCAATATGTGAAAGACAAAACTAATGGGACATACATTCTCTTTCATTCCATATGAAACTTTTCTTGGAACTTCTTGGTAAAGCAATTTATACTAGTCAGGAGTTTGCAAAGTTTGTTGTTGTTGTTTTCATTTGTTTGTTTGATTTTGATCAAAAGAAAAGAACAGGACAAGAAAAACTTTCTCAGGTATAATTCAAGTTTTAGGAAGAATACTCATGTATAGGTTTACCATCCTCTTCTTATCTTTTGAACGATTTAATGCATTTAGTCTCGCTCACATGAGGTAAACAGGTACACATGTACCATTAGCGTGCAGTAGTCCAGATTTTATTTAAAAAGCAGACTTGCCTTTTCCAAAACTCTAGCATTGGCAATAGCATGCCAGCAAGAAATCAGTTCTTTTAGTATAGTTCAAGCAAAATTTAGCAGAAAATACCACAAGCTCTTTAGCCAGTACAAACAGATCTTCTGCCAAGCCTGCTGTAATGTAGATCAGTTTAGAAATCCACAATTGCCTTTGGGAAAAAGACCTTTAAAGGTTAGATTTTTGATTTAGACTTCTTGTTCTTTTCGTCAGAAGAATGCATTCCTAATACAAGGAAACAGTGAAAGAATAAATATTGGATTTAAATTATTCTTCAGTATAGGAAGTAGCTAAGAGTTTTTGTTTTGGCTTTTTTTTTTTTTTTTTTTTTTTTTTTTTTTTTGCCATATTCATCCTGATCAGGCCAAGTTGCCAAAGCAATGTATGCTTTCAGCTGCTGTTGCAGAGTTTAATAATGAACAGCATATAACTTCCCACTAAATCAATATTTGAGCTCTGCTTTAGACCATTTTCAGTCATTATTGGATTTGATTGTTCTCATTTTAATATTATTAACAAATGGTTTCATTATATTGCTATATGAGAAGTGAAGCAGCACCTTCCCTTGGAATATATGTTTTTCCCTTATTAATATTTTAAGACCAAATCTTACCCTAGTAAAACATTGAAGAGTTGTCTTTGAATACAAATGCCGAAGAGTTATGAAACAAGAAGACAAAACACAAGCAATTTAGCCTGTTTACAAATTACATGTTAAACATTGATGAACGACTTTCCTTCCTCCCTTCCCATCTTGCCCTAAGGAAAGCAGGGAATGTGTCTAATAGCAGCAGCAGTGAAAGACCTCAAAAAAAAAAGAACTTAAATAATTTTAAGTGAATTAAATTCTTGTTCAAACTACACAAGTTGTATTATTATTATTAGGCTGAGATAAACAGTTTAACTTTTCCCTCATTTGAATGGGAGAGATGATCTTTTATTTTTACAAACTAAGGTCATCATGAAATAAAGGATCATTCTAAACACATCAGTGATTCAAATGAACTGATCAAAGGGAAAGTCAGGTGTCTACTCTGTTCCCTAAACATAACCCAAAAATGATCTGAGGAAAACAAAAAAGCCCTAGGATTACAAAACTGTACAGGCTATATGGACATGAAGATAATACGGATAGAAGATTGTTCTAGAATGTCCCTCTCTAAAGTCCATTTTCCTCTGAAGCATCACCGCTTGTTTCCTTCAAGAGTCTTCATATCTCTGCCATATCAGCTCCTGTCTCCTTCCTTCATTTTGTGGAGATACCTAACAATGCAGGTTATCTGGTCTTATTTTCATGTATTTGTATGTCTAGACAGTAGTGAGTTATCTGAAATTTATGGAATAAATAATGGAAACATTGTACTTCCTTCTAACTAACACATTAGGTCTCCCCCTTACAAGGATCTTCATCATTTCTTTTGCTTCTTTCCCCACGCTGTAAGTCAGAACATTTCCTACAGCATCTTTGCTTGTTTTGACATTACTTTACTTACTTTACATTTCCTTCAGCAAATATTTTGGGTCTTATTTTTTCAGCCCTATTCACATTGAGAAATATTTCACAATTTGCTTCCAGTTAGGTCTTTCATTGTTTCTTCTTTGATTTTTAGGTCTACCTCCTAAAATCCCACAAGAACAAGAAGTACAGGTGGAAGCTAAAAATGAAAAAGTACAGTTCCCTTGCCTGTTTAATGAAGTTTCTGTGAAAAATAAATAAAATATCCCTGACAAAGAGATGTTTTGCTTCAATCTGTTACGTTTTTGATTCTTCTCCATTGATATCCAGTATCCATAACTCCCAAAGATTTTGATGGAAATTGGACGCTACACCCCGAATAGAGCAGTCATATTTTCTGCTTTTATTGCTACTACCATATCAAAATAAAATTTTCCACATCCCTGTGTTTCCACCAAAAATTGAAAACTATCTGAAACCTTCGAGATTTAAAATGAAGCAAAACAAAAATGAACAAAAGTCATTCACAGTCTCAAAAGAGAGAACCTATATCAAATTACACTATTTTGAAGTGGTTCTTTTTTTGACTAGGGAGATGTTAGCTAAAACAGGATGTGTTGGGGATACTGTAGGACATATGTAATGGGACTCCATTACCTTGTGCAATGTATTTAAAGACATATTTTCACCCCCTTCTTTTCACAGAGAATGGTCCCGCCTCCCTTTCCTGTCATCTTTACTAGAATAAAGAAAACTGTCCTTTTAGTCATGTGAGATCTCTGGTCATTCTGGGAGAATAGGTAGACAAGATGGTTCAAGACAATCTAATAGTTCTACATTGCCAAAAGTGGAACTCCCTCTGCCGTACTTCTTCCCCTAAATATCATCAAAGCCCATGTAAGTGAAGGATAGGAATATGCAGATGGTCTTGAAGTTTCAGAGAGAGGAAAGAAAATATTTTATTCCTTTAAAAAAACAACTTAGCTTCTTTTACTTGCCTTCCTGCAATAAGGTCAACATCTGTGGAAAATTTGACCCACCCATAAAAATTACTTGATTGCTAAAATAGGCTCTATTTCATTAAGAATTGTATCTATCTGGGTTAACATGTTGACATTACTTCAAGGCATGCTATGTAATCAATAAATGCACATCACTTTTGAGTAATGACTGCATATACAGTATTAAAAAGGAAATTGTGCTGCTTCTAAAGAACAAATATATATTTTGTGTGATGTGATCGGTGGAATAGGAAAGAACTACTGAAAATAGAAAACAGCAACAGTTTTGGCTTAAAATTGAAAGGGAAGGTTTTACTGCAATATTCAAAAATAATATACAAATAGATTTGTGCTATTTATATATTATATAATGCAGGCAGAAAAAATGCACATTTTGAGAAAGGAAACTTGTAAAACAGACATGTCATGCCTATATACATTCATCATAATATAAAAAATATCTGTTCAAACTAAATAACCTGCATTTGAAATACCTATTAAGCATTTTGTAAGATTAAAGACAAACAAGAATAATATTTTAAACAATTCTTTAGAGATATTTTACTGCTCATTGTAAGAGAAAATATTTCACAGAAATGGTGCCTTTTCAGCTTTCCTCTAAGCTATTTTCTTTTCTGTAGTTGACCTCAATAAAAACAATTAAGAAAATATACTGATTTTCATTTATTTTCTGTATTCACTGTGTGTAGTTTCATGCTCATACACACATACATGAGCATGTGTACTTGTTTTTACATGAACAAGCAAGTGTGTGAAATTATTAGTGTAGGTAGTATTTTGATAAAGGCCTCCCTACTGTTTCATACAGTAACATTATTAATTCTCAGTCTCTATGGGGAATACCTTATATAAGATATCCCATACCTTGTCTCAGTTGCCTTTCTCATAGATGCATAATATTAGTTCTCAGAATTGCGTTTCACCCATATATCTTTCTCCGAGTTTGTCATTTCCAGGAAATGCCCCCCCAGTTAAGAGCAGAAATGTCCTCATCTTATGTGCATGATCTTGTAATATTTATAAAATTATATGCTATAATTACTTTGTAGCACACAAAAAAAGTACTGAACAGTGTCACTATCTGTCCAAGAATCCACCGTCCATTCTGGCACTTGACAGGGCTAGGAAGAAAATGTTTGTACGATCTGTGACATGTGATGAAGCTTGTATTCTATATAGCCTTTCAACCTTTCACCTCTATTTTGAAGTTTAAGAAGGTACTAACAAGTTTCTGAGACCACATGATAAAGAGAGAAGTGGGTTTTTTTTTTTTTTTTGCTTTTTGTTGTATTTGCTTAAATAGTCAGATTATCGTATGATTGAATGTGATCGAAATGGAATCTAATTTTCATTTTTTTAGAGATAAGACCTTGCAATGTTTGTGATTTAAACACAGAACTATGATGCCTTCAACAGTGATGGTTTTGTTAAGCTTTCACTACAGCATTGTGATATTAATGTAATGGTCTAGTAATTGAGGCTGGATTCAGTGAAGCACTTATGCATAGGCTTAAAATCTCATTTATTTTATATGGCCCAAAGGCTTACTTTCCAAATCAGAATGGTGTAAAAAGGCTTTAGCCAAATGAAAATCCAAAATGATTAAATTAGAATTGATTTTAAAATGCAAATTGGGATCTTGAAAAGACATTATTTCTATTTGAAAGCATTCACATTTTTCCAGGTAGAACAAGAACTTTGAAAATGCATGTCCTAAGGCTCTTAAAATGTTAATAGTTGTGAAGAAGATGAAACAAAATTAAGAAAAAAACAAACTACAACTAGGAAAAAATTATTAGAATGAATATAGTTCATTTTTAACAGATTTAAATTATTCTGATAAGTGTAAAACCTATTCTGCCATGCTCAAAAAGAAGGTTAGCATTTATACTGAGTCATGTATATTGCCTATTTTATGGATTAAAATTTCTCTACCACATCAGTTAAATCATAAATGCGTAAGACAATTCCTTTATAGATGGAAGATAAGAGTCTAAATGGTTCCTGTCTGTGGCATAATAGATAGTGCAGTTAAAATCTCCCCCCAAAATCAGCACATTCCGAGGCAGACAATTTGATAAAACTCTACTTACACAGTAATTCAAAAAAGCTTCTTCCTTTTCCTCTGTAGCGAAATAAATATTAATGAAGCAAACAGAAGTTTGATCAAAGTTTCCCTGAACTTTTAACAACCTTTCTAATATTCCTAAAAAGAGGTTTAGAAGAGGAATCCCATAATCTGTATCACAGACTTAGACTAAATATACAGTTCATTTGCATTTTTTGACACAAACTATCCAGCGTTTGGTAACTGTATGGATTCTCAGTGTTATATAATATGAAGACTTTTCCTTGAATAACATATTTTAAAATCATATTCTGAAGCTGTATGACTTGAGGCTATCCAGTTTTGTGTAAAATGAGATAAAACGAGATTTCTTAGTCAAAAAAGAGCTGCCTTAGCTGGTACAGTTTGTTATCTCTTCTCCTTCTCCCTATCCTTTTTTTCACCATTTTCTCACACCGATGTTGTAGGCTATTGAGTTTCTTCAGTGTACAATGGGATTATTTGTCTAAGATGAAGGTCCCCACTCACCACTGCGATACAAAGATGGCTGATGAATTTCCAGTGGTGCAAGGAATCAAAGGGGACTATTAGGGTAGAAGGTATTTGTCAATGAGAGAGGCTCTAGTTATTTGCATCTCTAGATAACCTCTCAAAGGAATAAGGGTCACAGCACTTACTATTGAAGAAGTGACTTCAGAAAATGAGTCCTGTCAGGCACATAAAGACAGGGTACATTAGCATCTCATTGCAATGGACCAGGAAAAAATTATCTCCTCCAAAGTGCTATCCCTACTTGTGACTAAAGGGAAAAATTACGAGCATCTGGCACAAAAAGCTGTAGAATAGACAGAAAGTGGTATGGGGGGTATGGAAGTGTTTCTGATGTGCCTTAGATGTGGACTGCAAAATAAACTGATATTGTCAGAAACAGCCTACAGAGACAGAGAAGGAAAAAAAAACTTGGGAATAACCAAGAAGTTTAATGAGGAGAATCTGGCTATAATGAGCAAAGGTGTCTAAGGCAGAAATGAGGTTTTGGTGTCCCTGAGCTCTCCAAAGGACGGATGGGGCAGTGCTGGCGCCAAGGGCATGAAGATTGGTGAGCAACCATTTGAGAGCAGGTAGAAGATAGTTGAAGCTTTCAATTGCCTTTGAGTTGACTAAATGGGAAAATAATGCTGGCCCCAGGGAAGTAATCTCTGCACCAAAGTAGGGAAGATATTCCTCATTCCATTAGATGAAACTAAAGGATCTATTGCTTCCTTAGCCTTGCCAGATGAGGTATGAGAGGAGCTATGATACCTAAAGCTACAGGAGGAAACTTAATTTTTGGAAGAAGTAATTGATAATTTTTTTTTAATAGTATTGATACTGTTGATAACTGTGTAGATAAAACCTGATTTCAATCAAGTTAAACTGGAAGTTCACAGAAAATTCCAAAATATCAGAGTAACCAGGTTTATCAACAGCCTTCTAGAGGGAATAGTGTGGGCAAAATAGGGTAAGCGATTTTAAACGGAGTTCATTATGCTTATGAATTATATGAATTACAGTGTGTTTCCTATGATTGCAGGCAACTGAACCAAATGACCAGAAATGTCCTTCCTATGTTCCCATGCCAATTCTGGTGGTATCTTAATTGCTCACTAAATTTCAGTGAATGAAACCACATTACTTCACTAGGTCTCTTAGGTATCCACAGGAAACTGTCTTAGGGGACAGTTTCAATTAAAATGTTGATCCTATAGAGGCTCTATAATGTATATATATATATATTCTTAATTTCTAGTGTTCTGAAAATGTGCCAAAACTGTGAGGTCTGAGTCCAAATTACCAGTTAAAAAGTGGGCAACATTTCAAACACTTAAAGTCATTCTCCTTCACCATGTGTGTAGGAGGAAGGTATATTTAACTGTGGAATGTTTCAAAGTATCTGTATAGTGTTTATATTCTCATTTTAATATCAATCAGGAACTTGGCAAATTCATATTCTCCATCTTGATATTCCATTGTGTCGAAAGTGTTGTACCGTGTGTACCTCTTAATCTGTGATTCAGTGACACTGCGTTTTCCAGCTGCTCTTTTGGAACAATTATGATGTTTTCGATTTTATAAAGCTTATTAATTAAGAGTAGCAGGAAATCAATGAGCTTTTGCATTAGTCTTTGGAGTTTTTGTAGTGTTACAATGTCATTGTGCTAGAGGTAAGACTATGTGATAGTGTGTGGCACATACAGAAGTTGCTGAACTGTTGCTACATAAATCTTACCAAATTTGACCTTACAATTTACATCAGCAGGGTATTTCTATAGAGTAAGTGCTATCTATCAAATCATTACTTAAATCTATAATTTATTTAAATAAAGTTGGTATCTGGACAAAAGTGATCTAAAAAAAGAATTATGCTACTGTTTACTGCCTTCATTAAAGAAAGTCAGAATGACACAGTATTGACTCAATTCATAAATTTTCTTCAAGGAGACATGAGGCTATCCGATTATGTAGCTAATGTGTGTATTACAAACCACGCAAGTTCCTCTGGTTCTTCCTTTACAATAGCCTCAAACTGTATTTTGGGCTAAAAATTTTTTTATATCCTGGCCTTAAGCCTTTGTAAACTTTTTTTTTTATGCTGAGCCTGGACCTCTTCATTGTTAAAGAATTAATGTTAATATCTAAACATAAACTGACAATACTTTTTCCAGATATAATAATCAAATTCTAAGCTATTTGAATTAAGATCTGAAAAGTATAAATAATATTTTTACGAAATACTTATACAGCTCCAGGTGTTCCAGACAACCCGGAAAAAAATTCAAAAAATAATCTAAAAAATCCTAATTCTAAAAAAATTGCTACATGACTCTTCTTTTATTCCCCAGGAAACAACTCGTATTGTAGCACTTGCCTTTTTTTTTTTTTTTTTTTTTTTTTTTTAATTATGAGAGCAGCTAAATGATGTTCTGTGCTGAAGGAAGCTGGTTTCAGTGTTAAAGTCTCATTTTTCCTCATCTCTAGAACAGAAGAAAATAAGGGGAATATCTCTGCATTTTAAGCAATATGCTCAGTAAAAGGCACATGTTTTAATGCTGCCCTAAATTTGAACATGAATTCGCATAGACAAATAACTGAGGATATTAGGAACAATTTTTGATTAAACAAAATAACAAAACGTATGAAAATCTGAAAAGCAGCTTTTTTTTTTCTTTTTTTTCTTTTCTTTTTTTTTTTTTTCTGCACAAACCATTGTGAATAGTCAGAGATTTTAAATCTGGACCTCATTAATTCTAGTTGCTGGAAATCTTTAGGATCTCATGCCAAATTTCTTGTTTTTTAACTTTCATCATCATAAAACAGTGATACTGACATTTAATCATTTTTATGGGTCATACAGCTGTAAGGACTGAAATGGAAGGTGTGAAAGGAGTTTTTAAAATGTTTTATTTAACCAGTCACACTTCCTCCCTTTCAGAAGAAGAAAAGTTTCCAAGCTTGAGATTCACTCTTTCTATAGAGAAAGGACTGGCCACAGTAAGCCAGTTCTTTCTTGGAATAAATCCATTGAGTAAGTCTGCATTGCAGGAAGAATGAGTTTAGCTCATGCTGTCTGTCTTGTTTAACTTATGTAAAAACCCAAGCTCAACATGGCAAACATAAAAGCAGCCTAGACCCTCAATACTAAAATTGTCTACAGAGACAGATTGTGTAATGTAAGGTTTATTGAATCCCTGCAGCTTTTCAGCAAAGCTTACTGTGTGCGATGCATAGAGAATATCCTGGTGTAATTTAAATGAAAATGGTGACTAGCCCGCAAAGCTCCTTTAGAGGACCTAAACTGAACAGGGAGCCATTTGCCATGTCCTCAACATCTGCTCTTTAAAACATGGGAGACTGTTACCCTGGGTTACCAAAAAGTGTTGTGTATCAATGGCAAAATGACGAAAGTAAAAAAAATCAGTTTTCTTAAGACTTCAAAGCACAAAAAATAGCTTTTAATATAGAGCTAAAGTGCAAACAAGACAATTGGTTGAAAGGGGTGCAAAATAAATATAAATGTCAGCTCAAAGGTCAACTTCCCTTTACAGTACAGAGAACCATCCCATGCTTTTGAGCCCTAAAGTCTCCAAGTTGGAAAAAATGTGGAACATAGGCAAGACTGTCAAAAACATCTGCAATTTGGAGAGAAATATACTTCAAGAAGCTGAGCTACCACTGTGCTGCGTATCCTGATCTCACACCGAAATATGATGGTGCTAAAGTTCGTGCACATGCAGTGTCTGTAGAAATGTTTTTTTGTGGACAGCTGTCACCCAATCAGTTCATCCACAATCATCAAAGCATTTTTTCTGGCATATACAGACATCCCCTTGACAATTTAACATATGTTTTTGTGCTTTGTTGAACAAGGGTGGCCTTAAGCATTTTCCTTAAAGGTTTGTTAAATATCTAACTCTCGTTGAAAGCTGATTGCTTTGCTGGGCTGGGTCTAAATGAGAGTCACTAGTTTCCAGTCTTAAGGCATTGAGTCCAATATCTTGCAGCATGTAGTCATCAAACTGTTTCCCACCTGTATTGTGACAATTATGCTCCGTGATTTAACTTTGAAGGAATTTTTCTTTTAAATTATGCCAAATATATGCAAAATGTTATTTTATACAATTCATCTTGGTTTTGCTCCTCAATAAATTTCCCTAGAAGTGTGTCAGTGATCTAAAAATTAATCTAAAAATTAGTAATGTAGACGGCAAGTGTTCTGGAAGCAGTATGATAATCCTATTACCTTTCACAGACACAGTTGTGCAGACCTTTTCAGAAGACATGAGGAACAAATCTTCAGAACATTCTCTGACTACATCTCAGATTGAAGGCTTTTTGAAAGTCAAGGCCATTATTCAGGCTTAGTTCTTCTCACAATAACCTACTGAATTAAAAGACAGCTTTCACTTGGTTTTTATTGCAGTCAGAGGTTCTACAATGCTATATTCATATATGTAGCATACCAGTACAATCTTTGGAAAAAAACACAGCTGACCCCTTAGCATTAAGTTTGGAAATTGCTATGTCAAGGTAATAGCCTTTTTCACAGTCTCTAGCTTTCTTCTTTGAAAGTATATTCCTGGAAACATAAGAATGGAATTGAAACTTAACACTTTTTTTTTTTTCCTTAGAGAGACAGGCTACTTCCTTTTGCTCTTTGCAAAGAATCTTCACAGATCCATGAAAATTCAGAGGTCCCTGTGATTTACAGAAGGATCTTTTGAAGCTCAAGAGTGGTGCTATGAGGTTTCCCTGTATACTCTGTAATAGTACCTCAATGAAATACTTGTTCTTAATGTTGCCCACATGTACAGAGCTCCCAAACTTGGCTGAGAACTGCTATAAATTTAAGAAAATTAAGCGTCTTGTATGGGCCAAATTAAACTCCATCTCTGCCACAAATGCCTTCAAGATTTTAATTTGTATTGGTTCAGATACAACTCCTGATGAAAAACTCTAATGTCTTGATCTTTCTGTCATAGACTGACCATTTATAGCAACATTAGACATATTATACAAATGCTTTTCAGTGTTATTTATTAGGGCTCAAATTCAGCAATGAGCATTGAATTCCCTGGCAAGATAAGGCAGAAATCAAGAGGGCTCTGAACAGATCTGGAATTACCAGAGTGAGGATATTATGGCAGAAAATCATGCGCGTCCTGCTT